>JABUQX010009271.1:0-30000 GCA_015478945.1 Trachelipus rathkii | reverse complement strand
GGTATTTTAAGAAGAATAGATTAGTTTTTTTAATTGGAGAAATTCGTGAATTATGACAAAACAAATAATGAGTATATGTAGCCTATATTATATATATATTATATATATATTATAATATATACTATATTAATATATATTACTATATACTATATATATTATATATACGTAGTATATGATATACCTATAGTATAGAATATAAGTATAGTATAATATATATAGCTATATTAATACTTATATGTGGGTATGTTTTGTGTGAGAGAATATGTGCGAGCCCGTGTGCTCATGTGTGAATGGGTATGTGTACGGTGAATAGTTATGTAAGTGAGTGTTCATGTTGTATGTTGTTCAGTGTGTAGCATTTAAATAGATAAAAACATATTCTTATTTGTAATGTATGATTTAATTGCAATGTGGAGTTCTCGCCCTCAATCTATCTATCTATCTATCTATCTATCTATCTATCTATCTATCTATCTATCTATCTATCTAGTCTATCCTATCTATCTATCTATCGTATCTATCCCATCTATCTATCTTATCTGTCTATCTATCGTGCTATCTATCTATCCCATTGGTTGATGCTGAATGCGGTCGATCTATCCACATACTATCATCATTTTATCCTGTCTTTCTATGTCTATAAATTTGTCAACGCATTGAAAGAACAACAATCACAGAGAAACCATTGAGTTTCAGATTTATTAACAACACCTTTTAATGAAGCAATTTTATTGTCGCTTACGGCGTTGTCACTCTAATCATAATTTAGAAGCAAAAGAGGCAAACTCCTTCAAGTTTTATCGGCGCTGTCACAATGTACAGAAACTTCTGTTTATTGAGATAACGAACTGATGTTTTAGAGGTTTTTCAAAATATTTTTTCTTAACTAAAAATAAATATAAATATTTAAAACAGGTATATATAGTTATATGTAACATATTTTGTTTATATTTGTTATATATATATATAATATATATAGTGATATAAATATATATATAAGTATATACTATATTATAGTATATATTATATATAATATATTATAATATATAGTTTATTATATATTATATAAATATATACTATATCATCATATATAGTACTAGTACTAATGTTTTATAGAAAGGAAGTATTATATATATATTATATATATATATATATAGCATATATATTCTATAATATATCTATATATATATAATATATATATATAAATGATATAATAATATATATACTATTTTATATAGTATATATTAATATATCATATATATATTATATATATATATAGTAGTATATATAGTATATATTATAATATGTAGTAAGATTACATATATATATATGTATGTATCATATTATGAGTATATATATGAGTATATATATATATAATATACTATATATATATTATTACATATATAATATATATATATATATAATATATATATATAATATAGTAAGTATATATTTATATATATCATACTATATATATATATTAGTAATATTATATATATATATACTATATACATACTAGAGTATATACTATATATATAGTAGTATATATAATATACTAATATACATTATATTAATATAGATTATATATATATAAATTATAGTTTTATAGGATATATATAAGTATATAATGTATATATTATATACTAGTATATACTATATTATATTATATAATATATATATATATATGATATATATTATATAAAATAGGTAATATATATATTTATATGTGTGCTGTGTGTGTGTGTATACATAAACTTTTAATAAGGTGGAAAATTAAACAATTTCTCATATAATCTTTTAATCTATTAGCTCAGTTAAAGTAATTATCATTTCATGTAGATTTATTATTGTCTTATTGTCGTATTACAGTTTTTTTTTTTTTTTTTTTTTTTTTTTTTTTTTAACTAAAAATAAAATAGTAAATATGTAAAACGGAATATACTTATATATAATAATATCATGATGTATATATATATATATATATATATATATATCGTATATATAGATTATATAGTAATATATATATTATATATATATGTATAGTAGTATGATATATGATATTATATATATATATATATTATATATAGTAGCTAGTGTGGTGGTGTGTGTGTTACCATTAAATCTTTAATAGCTGGAATAAACCAATCTTCGCTCTCAATAATCTGTTAATTTCTATATGTTAGAAAGTAAATGAATCTTCATTTATATTAATTTTTATTATTTTATTAACATGCAGTTTTTTTTTTTTTTTTTTTTTTTTTTTTTATTTTTTTTTTTTTTTTTTTTTTTTTTTTTTTTTTTTTTTTTTTTTTTACTTTTCAATTAGTAAAAAAAAGAAACTAGCTTCTCAATATTCGTTTTCAAACACCAAATTGTTGCGTGCATTTTTATAGTCGAAAATTGATACTTTATGAATTCATTTACTCCCATGAAAGAGAAAAAAAAAATAAAAGAAAAAGGATTTTAAACAATCGGGAACACTTTTTTGATAGAACTTTTTAAGTCATACATACCATTCAAACACACACAATTATATATATATATATTAGATATTATTATATATTTATAGGTATATATATATAATATTATATATATAATATTAGATATATATATATATATATATATACTCATATATAAATATATCAAGTATTAATAATGTATATATAGGAAGATGTATTCTCATCAAAGGCATAAACCGAATAGATAATGAAATTGAATCTTAAGCACAAGCCATAGTTTACCTATAATATTTGCCGAGGATTCACTGTATCAGAAAGTTAACCGTTTTATAATATTATATATATATATATTATATATATATATATATATATACGTATCATATTTAATTTTTTTTTTTTAAGTATTATATATATATATATATATATTATAAATATAATATATATATATATATATTATAGTATATGTTATATTTATATATATATATATAAATATTATATATATATATATATATATATATGATATATATATAGTTATATATATACATATATACTATATAATAGTATAGGATAATATATATGAGTATAATATAGTATTTATATATATACTATAATATCTGAGAAATTAGCTTATAATAATAGTAATATATATATATATATATATATATTATACGTAGTATATAATTACTCATATATTATATAGTATATATATACATATATTAGTATATATTTATATAGTATACTTATATATATCTATATTTATAATATATATACTATATATATATATATATATATATATATATTATATATATAGTATATATATATATATATATATATATATAATATCATACTATATATAGTTAAAATTACTTCCAATTAGTAGAAATTACTACATATGAAAATGAAGAAGCTGAGTAAAAAGATAGACAATGTTTCACTCTTCAAATGACATTAATTACAGTGTGTATAAACCCTAAAACATGTTTCTTTTTAAGTGGCTTCGCTCACAAGAGATTCACTGGATTTGTATTCTAAAAATTTTGTTTCTATTTCTCTTTCCCTTCTCCTTTAAGGAAGAAGACTAATGATGATTGTACGGTATTTGAAGAGTTAAGCATGGGTTTTCTTTAAGAGGTTCTGCCTATCTATATTATTATTATTATTATTATTATTATTGATTATGTATTATTATTATTATTATTAATTTATTATTAAATATTTATTAATTCTTAATTAATTAATTATTAGTATTATTACTGTTATTAACAATAATATATAAAGGAATAATAATAACTAATATTAATAATAATAATAAAATAATAATAATAATAATAATAATAATAATAATAATAATAATAATAATAATAATAATAATAATAATAATAATAATGATAATACTAACAATAATACTAACAATAATAATACTAACAATAATCATAACAATAATAATAATAATAACAATAATAATAATAACAATAATAATAATAACAATAACAATAACAATAACAATAACAATAACAATAACAATACAATAACAATACAATAATTCAATAACAATAATATGAAGAAGAAGAGAGAAGAGAAGAAGAAGACGAAAGAAGAAGATAAGAAGAGAAGAGAAGAAGAAGAAAGAGAAGAAGAAAAGAAGAAAAAGAAGAAGAAGAGAAGAAGAAGAAGAAGAAGAAGAAGAAGAAGAAGAAGAAGAAGAAGAAGAAGAAGAAGAAGAAGAAGAAGAAGAAGAACTACAGAACTACAGAACTACAGAACTACAGAACACCGACTAGCATAGACTTTACATTCCACTCAAGGCTAGTTTGTTTATATATTTGTTGTTATTTAATTTTGTTGGACGTGTCTACAGTTTATTAAAAAAACCTGTTATGGTATTTTTGAAATAAGCATATATTTACCTATTTCTATGTAACAGATGAATCTGCTCACTTAGAGCAGATCCTGCTTCTAAGCAACCAAACATCATAGTATGTTAAGTATTTTTGGGTTTATTTATTGTGTGTGATCGATTGATCACCGTCTTAGAACAGATATTTTCTATCAGTGAAGAAATCAAAAATATTTCTACAAGTTATTGGTGTGATCGATAGGATCACCGTATTAGAACAGATATGTTCTATGCGGAAACATCAAAGCCATCACATACAAGCCATCAGTGTGATCGAATAGATCAAGTCTAGATAACAGAATATGTTCTATGATGAACACATCAAGCCACTTACTACAGTTAATGATCTACAATTATTTGTAACGATGTTTCTTATGCGGCTAATCATTCAAAGTTATTTATTAGCATGGTTAGAGCGCGATCGAAGTGATATCACTTATCCTACGCACGGATACTTTGCAACCACCAATGACATCACCAGCTAATTACAAGACCAGTAATTTCTTTTTTACGTCTGTACTTTATAACATTTCGATTATTTCAATTTTTAGGTTTGATTTTTACCCATATCCAGGACTAATAAGATTCTTGTGTTTGATAAATTTAAAATCGAGTTGAATTGAGCGTCACAACCATTGGTCTGAGCCTACAAGGTGTGGCCAATATCCTTAAATGGTGTTATCTTAACTTCTTGAATAATCGATGTTGAAAAAAGAAAAGGAAGAAGAAGAAGATGATGATAAATACGAAGATCCTTGAAGAAGAAGAAGAAGGAAGAGAGGACAAGAGGAAGCCATCCCAGTCACGAAGTTTGGTTAATCCTTGATGAATAATACCAATAAAATAATAAAATAATGCAATAAAGATAACTATAAAATAATAATAATGTATAAAATATAATAATAATAATAATAATAATAATAATATTAATAATAATAATAATAATAATAATAATAATAATAATAATAATAATAATAATAATAATAATAATAATAATAATAATAATAATAATAATAATAATAATAATAATAATAATAATAATAATAATAATAAATAAGTATAATAATAATAATTAAAATAATAACTAAAACTGTAACAAATTAATATATTAAATAATAATAAATAATAATATAATAATAATAATAATAATAATAATAATAAATAATAATAATAATAATAATAATAATAGAAAAAAAGCGTAGAACTATAAAGTTCAAAATTCAAGACTGCCTGTTTTTGCTGCTTGTGAAGTAGCTTTCTAACGAAATATTAACAGAAAAAAATCCCTTCTAAACAAAGGCACTATATAATTCAGTGGGTTTACCCTTCATCTGACTAATTCCTGATGGTAAAAGATATTGCTGCTATAAAACGTTCACTTTCCTTATTATTATTATTATTATTATTATTATTATTATTATTATTATTATTATTATTATTATTATTATTATTATTATTATTATTATTATTATTATTATTATTATTATTATTATTATTATTATTATTATTATTATTAGCCTCCCCCTGGCTCCCCATAGACTGGAGGTTAGGTGAGCAAACATGTAACGGATTCTTGGATCACCAACACGTGATAGCGGGGTCCAAATCCAAGTTACCACGGCCCTTTTAGTAGATTCATTCGACACGCGAGACAAGCAGTGAGGGAATTCTTTTCAACCACCCCCCCCCCCCCCACAATGATACTTTATTCAATCTTAGTATAAATATCGAATTTAAATAAAAGTGAATTTGTATCAGATTCAATTATTGATATGAGGTACTTGCCACAAACCTAGCAAGCCGACAATAACAAGAGCCAAGCTTAATATCTCATTATTCCCTGGGAATTATTATTAATTTGTTTGAAAATAAGGAGACAATGAAAAAAAAAACGAATTTGTATTTTCATTATTAAATATTCCAACGAATTTTGATTAATTTGCATAAAGCCAAAAAAAATTAATATATATACTATATATTAAATATACATATAATATATATAATCTATATATATATATATATATATATATATATATAATATATATATACTATATATATATATATATATATATATATACGTAATAAATATAATATAGTACTATTATATAGTTACAGTAATATTAGTACATATGATATATATATATATTATATATATAGTATATATTAAATATAGTATATACTATATAATATACGGGTATAGTAGTATAATATATATTATACTAGATATAATAATGATATATAATATATATATATATATTATAAATATATAAGTATAATATATATATAGTATAAATATGTATATAGTATATATGTATATATGTATATATAAATAGTAAGGGGTGCACGATCGACAGCCAAAATAATAGTAATATATTGACCTAATATAGTAATATATTGTAATATATATATATAGTATATATATATTATATATTATATAACTTATATATTATATATACTATTATATATATTTATATCATAATATAACTAACATATGCATAGTACGTATATATAATTATTATATATATATATAATAATATATATATATATAATATAATATATATAATATATATATTTATATATATATATACTATATATATATATCTGATATATAACATATATGATATATATATAATCTAATATATATATATAATATATATTATATAGTAAATATAATACTATATTTTAATATTTATACATATATATATATGATAATATTAATATACTAATATAGGTATATTATATATATAATATATTATATATACTTATATATATATATATCTATATTATTATAATATATATATATATATTATATATAAATAATATATACTAATATATAGTTATATAATATAAAGTATAATATTATATATAGATATAAGTATATATAGTATATATTAATATATATATAATATATATATAATACTTTTATATATATAGATATAATATATATATATATATTATATATAGAGGTATACATATTATACTATATATATATAGTAATATATATATATATATATATATAGTATATATATATAGTTATATATAATAAATAAATTATATATAATATATATATATATACTATATATAATATATATATATTATATATAATAATATATAATATATAGTATATTATATTTATATTGATTTATATATATTATATTTAAGTATAATTATATATATATATAATATAGTATATATATTATATAATATATATATATATTATATATAACTATAGCTAATAATATATTTATTATTATATATTTCTATATTTAATATATATATATATATATATATATATATATATATATAATAATAGTTAGTATATTTGTCTGAATTGTAATTTAAGTAATACGCACATAATGGTATAACTATATTATATATATATATGTACCAATTATATAGTCGTAGTAACAATTAATTATTGTAGTAGCAAACTATATTAATTTCAACATAGAACTAAAAATATAATATATATATATATATATATATATATATATATAGTAGTACTATATATTATATATATATATATATAGTCTATATAATATATATATATATATATATATAGATATTATATATATATATATATATATATATACTTAATAATGTTAAATATTTATAATAATAAATAATGAAATGATAAATAAATAAAAATAAATAACAATATAATTCTCTAGTAAGGGATTTACGTCCCATCATTTTAACAGTTCGAGGAAGGTCATTATTTTTTGCGATCCCTACGACAGATAATCCTGACTGACGGATGGCGGGTATTTTATTCCATTAGTAACAAAGTACGTCACTACTGTTCTCATTTACGATTGAGTTAACCGATTCCAAACTTAAAGAGAAAGAAAGACTCAAATAGACTTCCGCTCCGATCGCTCTTGAACCTGGTGCTCTCACTTGCTGGTGCTCCCACTTGCTAGATCCCGGTACTCTCACTTGCCAGACGATCGTTTCTACCTCTGAGCAACTGAAATAATATACTTTATAATGTTTACTATTAGTTAATTTACCTGAAGTAAAATCAATGTTATCTTCTTTGAATGTTTATCAGTAAAATATAAAGGTAATTTATTTTCTTCTTACTTTTTAATTTTGATACAAGAAAAAATTGAAATTATTTATAATTTTTTTATTTTTAGTTCTATTTATTTACTTATTTATTTGTTTATTTATCTATTTAATTATTTACTTATTTATTTTTTTTATTAATTTATTTAATTATTAATGTATTTATTATTTATTTATATATTTATCTATTTATTAATTCTATCCAAATCTATTCCACCCAGCATTAAGTCTTCCTGGAGGAATGAAGCTTAATTTTTGTAGGTCACTTTACCTTGTACACAGAAATTGCACCTTGGTTGAGAGCGAAGGGCGTTGAGACACCTCAAACAGGATCATCTTTCCCACTATTGTTCAAAGAAGAGGAGTTCGTAAAACGCCTTACCTTCAAGTTTTTAATTTCATCTAATATTTTCCCACTTTTTCAGAAGATAATTATTACCGTAATTTGATTTATAAACTCTTTTTAATTATTATTATTATTATTATTATTATTATTATTATTATTATTATTATTATTATTATTATTATTATTATTATTATTATTATTATTATTAGTAGTAGTAGTAGTAGTAGTAGTAGTAGTAGTAGTAGTAGTAGTAGTAGTAGTAGTAGTAGTAGTAGTAGTAGTAGTAGTAGTAGTTGTAGTAGTAGTTGTAGTAGTTGCATAGTAGTAGTAGTAGCAGTAGTAGCGATAGTACTACTCAACTCCTAAAACAATTAATAACTCGAGAGTAATGACATCAGCCATCAAGCAAAGTCCTTGAAAATCACAACAATAATTCACAAAGACGAGAAAATAAAGAAGAAAACTTATTTTATTAATTGTAAGAAAATGTCTAATAAAATTTAATAATCCTAAGCATTAAGCTACACGGTTATAACATTTCTTATTATCAAACCACATTTCTCACATCATTTCAGGTTTGACCTTCGAGAGAGAGAGAGAGAGAGAGAGAGAGAGAGAGAGAGAGAGAGAGAGAGAGAGAGAGAGAGAGAGAGAGAGAGAGAGTGAGAGAGAGAGAGAAGAGAGAGAGAGAGAGAGAGAGAGAGAGAGAGAGAGAGAGAGAGAGAGAGAGAGAGAGAATGTGTGTGTGTAGGTGTGTGTGTGCAGGTGTGCGCGCGCGCTTGCTTCCAGGTGATTAATTGCAGACAACAATGATCACGTGTTGTTACGCAAATATTTGAGGCTTATTTACGACTCTGAAGGAAGGCTTTCCATTGAATTTAATTGTGTATGAAAAAAATTTATCGTGTTTTTTAGGTAACCAAAAAATAAAAATTATCGTGTTTTTAAATAAGCGAAAAAAAAGCATGAGTTTGGTTTAATAATAATAATAATAATAATAATAATAATAATAATAATAATAATAATAATAATAATAATAATAATAATAATAATAATAATAATAATAATAATTATAATAATAATAATAATAATAATAATAATAATAATAATAATAATAATAATAATAATAATAATAATAATAATAATAATAATAATAATAATAATAATAATAATAATAATAATAATAATAATAATAATAATAATAATAAATATAATAATAATTATAAATATAATAATAATTATAAATATAATAATAATAACAATAATAATAATAATAATAATAATAATAATAATAATAATAATAATAATAATAATAATAATAATAATAATAATAATAATAATAATAATAATAATAATAATAATAATAATAATAATAATAATAATAATAATAATAATAATAACAACATCAACATTTGAATAACAAAATAGAATTAAGAAACAAGAAGTTAACCACATATTTGAAAAAAAAATTTTTGCCAAATTAATCTTTAAAATTAAACCCAAATTAAATATTTAAAATATAATATATAATATTTAAAATATAAATATATAAAAATATAAAATAATAAACTATAATAAAGAAAAGAGGATTTTTTAAAAATTTAACATCTGAAGGCATACTTTGGAATTAATTGTGAAAAAATTCTTTTCACTTTAGTCTCTGGCCAGTAATTGTTGACTGAGTATGTGGGCACAGTTGGAACATACTAAGAAGAATCTTTGCGTAATAGCCAGAAGCAGGGAATCTCCTCTATCCTGTACCCGGTAGCTCAGTGGAAGAGAACTCGCCCAACAAAGCTAGGAACCCATGTTCATAACTGGTCGGGCTGGAGAATGATGGGGTATTCTCTCTTGGGCTTAGCTGAAAATGAGTACACCCCCTCCTTGAATGGGGCTCCGCCCGTGAGCGGTGGTGGTAGTTGTAAAAAAGAAAAAAATGTTGCAAAATAAATATACGATAGATCAGGAAAGGAAAGCGACTCAAATTTGAATCGTTGGACTTTCAAGATGGGTCGCCTTAGCTTCTCAGAGGAAAAAAAATAGTCTATTATTTTATTTTTATTTTATTTTTATTTTTATTTTATTTTTATTTTATTTTTATTTTATTTTTATTTTTATTATTATTTTGTTTTTATTTTTATTTTGTTTTTATTTTTATTTTATTTATTATTTTTTTTTATTATTATTATTATAATTAATAATTATTATTGAAATTAAACCTTTTCGAAATTAATACTTTTAAAACAAGGAAATGTTCACAGATGAAAATGTATTTTGTTACACTGTGTAATAATGAATAATCGCTATAGTTTATAATATTGCATAAGCATTTTTACTTTCAAAATAGAACCACGGATCGCGAAGTTGATCTTCTTGTTTGATTTTGGGGCGTAGCCAAAAAAGGTTAAAGGTTCCTACGTCTCAATCTGTTGTAATATTACAGTACAATTACGTTAAAAAGAAAAGGATCGACATATTTTTGAACTTCACTTAAAATAAATAAAAAAAGAAAGGCGATTTGAACTATCCATGTATATTCCTACCGGAGCATAATGACAGAGTAATTGACTTGCATGTTTAAAGCTGCTGGTTCGATCCTCATGGGGATCCTAGAAAGAAAGTTTCCTCCCACTAATAAGTCAATGCCAGTGAAATGTGAAATTTTAATAAATATAATAATTGCCAATTGGTTTTAAATAGGATGAATTTTTTTTTGTATTTTGAGATATTCCTGGTACGATATATATATATATATATATATATATATATATATATATATATATATATATATATATATATAATATATATCATATATATGATATTTATACTATATACTAATATATTATTATACAATATATATATATATAGGTGTGTGTGTTGTGTGATGTGTGGTGTTGTGTGCTTGTGTGGTTAACTTTCCATGTATGTAACACAAATTCTCTTGTCTATATTTAAATCAATGGAAAGTAAATTATTTGTGCTAACATTTGTAATGTTGATCATTATAATATAGTAACGAACTTTTAAGTATTTGATATTTAAAACAAAACTTAAATTTCAAAGGAAAGAAAAAAAAACTGCATGTATTATTATTATTATAACTTTTTTTTTTTTTAAATATTTTGTATTTAAAGAATTTAAAAAGCAAAAAAAAAACATGTTATTAAAATTTTTTAAGGCGAGTATTTCCATGAAAAATCGTATTAATTAAGTTATGAATTCATATATATAATATATGATATATATATATATATATAGTATATATATTATAATATATATATATATATAATATATATATATATATATATATATAAATTATATTTATATATATATAATATATATATATATTATATATATATATATATATTTGAACAAAAATAAATTATTTATTTATTTATATTATATATTATATAATATATATATATATATATGTGTATACACAGTATATATCTATTAAAATTTTTTTATATATATATATATATATAAATAATATATTTATATAATATATATATATATATATATATATATTAATAATATATAATATATATATATTATATATAATATATATATATAGATATATATATATAATATATACATATATTATATAATATATAGAGATATATATAATATATATATATATAATATATATATATTATATATATATATATATAATATATATATTTATATATATATAGTATCTTGGGGCGTGTTGGGTGTGAGAAGAATTGAAAAAATGAAGAATAAACGCATTAGGGAGTTGTTTGGTGTAAATACAGGAGTAAATGAGGAAATAAATGAAAGTACGTTGAGATGGTTTGGTCATGTTGAAAGGGATGATAGTCGGTTGGTAAGCGGATGTTATATAGTGGTGTGTGTGCTGGGAATCGACGGCTGGGAGACCGAAGAAAAATGGATTGAGTCGGAATGCCTTAAGGAGAGGAATGTGATGCAGAGGAGAAAAGAAGGTTCATAATAGGATGAATGGCGGTTTTTTTTTGGGGGGGATGGTTGTGGCCCACCTGGGCCAAGGGATGAACCCACGTTGACGAGATATGCCACAGTGAGGGTCCGTCGCGGTCCCGTGAAGCCCTGGGGTGGATTTTTCTGACTGCGACGAGTTCTCACTTGAGCGTATAAGACGGTAATGCTGGGCTTTCTTTTCAACTTGCGTCATATTCTTCTACTACTTTTCTGTTTCCAGTGTTTGTAGCGCACCTTACCCCCAGTCTTGGGGAAGAAGGGGTAATGATTATATATATATATGATATATATATTATATATATATATATATATATATATATATATATATATATATTATATATATATATATATAATATATATATATATATATATATAATATATATATATATAGATATATATATATATATTTTTAATTAAAATAAAATATATTTATATATATATATATATATATATATATATATATATAAAATATATATAAATATATATATTATAATTATATAGATATATATATATATATATATATATATATATATATAATATATTATATATATATACATATATATATAATATTATATATATATTATATTAATAATATATTAAATATATGATATATTATATCTATAATATATATATATATATATATATATATATATATATATATATTATTATAAGATGTATATAATATATAATATATATATATATATATATATATATATATATAGGGTTGGGATTAAAAAAAAACCGTTCGTTTTTTTTAAAAAAAAAAACACGTTTTTTTTAAAAAAAAGACCAAAGGCCAAAATTTTTTGTTTTTTTTTTTTTTTTAAACTCTTTTTTTTTTTTTTATTAAGTCTTTTTTTATTATTAAGCGTTAAAATGGCTTCAATACAATATGTTAAAAGAGATATGCAATAGTATAAAGTAGATTTTATTACTTAGTAAAGTTTTATTTGTGCTCTGGCATTTAATTATTACATTTCACATGATCTGTATTAGTTATTATTATTATATTAATTATATTATTATATATATATAATATATTATATATATTATATATATTATATAATATAATATAGAATAATATATAATATATATTTTATATATATATATATATATATAATATATATATATATATATATATATATATATATATATATATATATATATATATATATATATATATATATATATATATATATATATATATATATATTATATATATATATATATATATATATCAGTGGCGTACTGGAAGAATACACTTGGGTAGGCAGATTAGATATATAAATTTATATATATATATATATATATATATATATATATATATATATTATATATATATATATATATAATATATATATATATTAATATATAAGAGAGAACATCAAAAACATATTTTAATAATTATAATAGTTACCGATTATTTGTATTAAAAGCTTGTTTACATTATATTAACCAAATACTTAATTTTAAATCACATTTCTTGGCCTATCATTTTTTGTAAATAGAGCTGTCTTTTATAGATAAGTTTTTAAGCGTTTTTTCTTTAATATAAAATCTACACTTACTCCATGATGCATTATTCACTTAATTTTAGTATATAATGCTAATACACTTAAATAAATTATAAAAAATTAATATTCAATATCAGAATAACCAGACACAAAATTAAATTTCAAAGCAAACTACCAACACAAGCCACGCCCACATATTTCGATAATATTTACGGGAAGAAACGAAAGATTTCATATATATTTATCGATTATTTTATCGATTATTATTGGTAGGACAGAATAGTCCGCTCTCTTATGAGTTAACGTAAAAAAATGACGTCATTCGTCCGCCTGGTGTAAAGAGATTTACTTCTAAGATCAGAGTAGGAGCGAGAATTTCTAAATGAATGTCAAATTATTATTATAGCTTATTATTATTGTGTGTTTCTTTTAATTTTATGATGAAAAAATAGCTTGCTTTTTTTAACTTATATAAAATTTTAATAATTTAGCTATACTTTTACAATTTAATTTCAATTATTTAAAACCTAAAAAAAATATTGGGTAGGAGCTTCCCCCCGCCTACCCTATATATACGCCCCTGATATATATATAAATTATATATATAATATATTAAATATATTATATATATATATATATTATATATATATATATATATATATATATATATATATATAAATTCTTCATCTACCTTTTTCTCCCCAGACTGGTGTAAGGTGCGTAACAAGCATCGGAAAAGAAAAGCAGTATAAGAATGTGACAAAAGTCAAAGAAAGTCCAGCCTTACCCCTCCCCCCTCTGTACCATTACTTAGTAAGGACTCGTCACAGTCAGAAAATCCACCCTATTATGCACCTTTATTCTCGCCTCTGCCAAACTCACATTTCTGTCCTTCAGACATTCGTTTACTGACTCAAGCCACTTTTTCTTCTATTCCGCCGTCGGTTTCCAACACACTTCGCCACTATAATCCGCTTAAAAACCGACTATCAATCATCCTTCCACATGACCAAACCATCGCAAATATTTTCATTTATTACTCTCGTTTACCCATTTCCTCACACCACACAACTCTCTAATATGTTCATTCCTCATTTTATCAATTCTTCTCACACCTAGCATGCCCCTAATAGATTGTCCATCTTGAAACGTATGAACTTAGATCTATACTGCTATCCAGACCATTAGTTCTCACTACTATTCATACACATGGTAAACAACATAGCTTCATGTAAGACCCTAGCACTCTAAAGACTTATTCCTATACATTCACCAACGATTTTATTGCACCAGCCATCCTGCATCCAACATTATACCTTAAATATTTAAACTCAGACACTTGTTCCAGCTGCTCACCATCTAACATTAACTTCACACTGAGGACTGTCCTGCACCACAACCATAACCTTACTCTTATCTACTTTACTTTCAAACCCCCCTTTACACACCGTGCCAAATCTCTCTACCAATTCTCTCAAAACTCTTCAAAATCGCCACCCAAAACCAAATCATCCGCATTAATAGGTAGGGCACCCTCCACGCATCTCCATCTCCATCATTCTAACACCATTCCTGTCACGCCCACCTCAATTCTTTCATAACCCCATCCATATACAAATTGAATAACCAAGGAGACATAACACAACCCGCCTCACTCTGCTATTAATACTAAACCAATCACTTTTGACACCATTTATTCTTACAGACGCTTATATCGTCATACATTCTTTTGATTCCATTCAGAAGCCATAACCACCAACACTTTATATCACTAAACACCTGCCATGAGAGCCTTCCCTATTAACGCCTATCAATACCCCTGCTTGCAAAATCCATAAAACTTAAAATATTCTTCTTCTCCCTCATTTTCTCTATTCATTTGCTTCAATGTAAAGATTTGACCACACATCCTCTACTACACCTAAACGCACCCTTGTTCTTCACCAGTCAGTCCTTCAGTCACTTGGCGCACTCTTTCGACCAAATACCAGCATATATCTTCCCTACAACACTGAATAAACTAATTCCCCTATAATTTCTACAGTTCCCTTGTATCTCTTTACCCCTTATATAGGGTGCTATTACTGCTCTCATCCAATCCCTCGGAACTTACCCTCCATAAACGCTGTTATTACACAACTTCAAGATCCAAACAATTAGAATCTCGCCTCCGTTCTTATCATTTCACAGTAATTTTCATCCTAGACCTGCATATTACCATTCTCAACTTTCTCCACTCTACCCTTTTCTCTTCTTTCTAAAAACCTCATATAAAATACCCTATTCCTTCTGCACCATCAAACCCACACACACAGTCACTATCACCTCTTCATACTGCCAATATTACAGATTTCAAGTGTTCCTTCCACACTCCCCGCAACATCCATTTCATCAGTTACAAAAACACATCCCTATTCATTATTCTGAGCAGGTTCCCCTTAATTCTAATTTTTAACCTTTCGCGCTTCCTTCCAGAAGAGCTTCCTATTCCCTTGTAGTCCCCTTCATCCTCCTTCCAAACTGTTCATTTACCTCTTCTTTTCTCTTACTACGCATCTTTTAGCATTTCTTTCCTCCTTATATAATTCCAAGCATCTTTCTTTTGAAACTTTCATCATATGTTTTAGTACATCAACCACGTTTTTTTTTACTTTTAAACGCTTGCATCACCTCTTCATCCACCACTCACTGTTTTAACATCTTACTTCCTACTTTAGCACACCCACATACTTCTTTTGCACTCTAACAATGCTTCCAGATTTAGTTAGTTCAGCTTGTTCCACTTCAACTGATTACTTGCGTAGCCGTTCTTACATACTTATCCTTATTTACCTTGTTCACTAACTTCTCACTCTTAATTGTTACCCTCTTCCTTCGTATCACCTTCCTCTCAATCCAAGTCCCCACTAACTTAATTACATAGAACAACATAATGATCCGAAAATCCATTCCTAAAAACCTCACTGATTTAACATCCAACATATACTTCAACATTCTCTTTCTTCACCAACACAAAATCAAATCATACTTTTCACTTCGATAACCATCTCTACCTACACCAACTCTAGTTATACTTATGGATACTCTTGTGTTTAAAGAAAGTTTACTTATTTACACACACACCTCTCTCCTCACAGAAACCAATCACCTTCTACCTTTCTCATTTTCTCCTGACACCCAAAACCACCTGTTACCATTCCTTTTATCATATATATATATATATATATATAATATATATATATATATATTATAATATAATATATATATATATATATAAATATATATATATTATAATAATATTAATATATATATATATATATAATATATATAGTATATATATACCTAATATATATATATATATATATATAATATATATAATATATATATATAGTATATATTATATGTATATATAAAATCCGTATTAATAGTCAATATTTAGGCCTAAAAGGGGTATTGGTAATACTGTATAATTTAAAACATCTTTAATATACATAAAAAGAGGTAATTTTAAAAAAAACAAAAAAACATTTTGTTTTTTAAAAAAAACTTTTTTTTTTTGCAAAAAAAAAACAAATTAAAAAACCGTTTTTTGTCACAAGCCCGGGTATACCTATTATACAATATAATTATATATATATATTATATATATATAAGAAGTATAGCATTGAATTAAGCTACCTAGTACTAATATATATATATATATACAGATATATTTATATACCATAGCTCCGACAGATAACAATTGAAAATGATTAATATAAAAGAAGACGTAATGAAAGAGGAAGAGGGTGTGCTTCAGACCACACTGGAAGCGAAAACCAATGAAGGAGCAAAGATATTTAAGCTATCCAGAAAGCGTTGGATTTCATAAGAATGATGATATGTTACATCTAGAAATGTAGCAAGTAATTTTGCGAGCAAAAGGAAGTATATCTAGTTAGAAGCGCATCGTTGTGCATTTTAAACTGTGATAACGTTTATAAAAAAAAGAGATGGAGAGTTGTTTTTAAGGTCATGACGAGTGTACGAAACAAGACTTAAATCACGTCAAGATTAACTCTATTTATGGAGTGGATTCTTCAAATCAAATATTTTTGAAGCGTACTCCATTCATGGATGATAACAACCCCACAAAATAATAGAGAGGTGTATTATTGAAATCTATTTGAAATAAAATAAAATAATCATTCTTAGAAGACTAAGAAAGAAAGGGAACCACAAGAATGTTAAAATTGAAAAAAAAAATTTGAGTAGGGTTTTAATGAAGATGTTATACGTTTGTGAAAGTTTGCAACGAGTACAAAGATAATATATATGTATATATATTATATATATATATATATAATATATTATATATATATATATAATTATATATATATATATATTATATATATATATATATAATATTATATATATTAATATATATATTATATATATATAATATATATATATATATATATATATATATAATGAGGGATTGAAAACAACTAGGTCTCTTTGACCCAATTAGAAATTCTAGAGGTTTGTTTTTTCAATGGCATCTCAATACCATTCTCTACTAATATTTTTAGTTGGATCAGTTACATTCCAAAGAGAAAAGAGTACTCAATGGTGGAATCATCATCAAAAAAGTTAATAGGTGATAAATTGCATAAAAGAAGGTAATTAGAGTATAAGTAGATAGTTAAAGGAATGGAATCTGAGAAAAGGTTACTGGAAAAATTATAAAACTCAATAAAGAATGTGTTAAAATTCAAATATTTGTTCTAGGCTATATCGAAAGCTTTTGACATGAGCAGCAAAGCTTCCAAAATTTTAAATAAATGTCAAAAAGAGAAAAATAATTTTTTTATATATATATAAAAAAAAAAATGACGACCCCTTTGCGTCCTTTACATCCTTTGCCGAGGTCATGTTGACAATCTGAGATAAAATTATAAAAATTAAGAATTTAGAGGTTTCAAATATTCATGTTATGGATAGATTTGAAACTTTGAAATTCAGCAATTCAATAGTAAGTATAAGATTGAAAAAAAGAGTTCCTTTAATCCATACATATATTAATGGATTTATAATTTCCGCTGAAGAATAAATAGGAAGAAGCTGATTAACTGAGATAAAAATGTTTTCCAATACAGTAAGCAACCTCATAAGGACACATTTTGAGAAGCATAGGAAAATCATCGTCAGTACAGTATTCCTTTTAGAATTAAACTTTTCAAGAGCTGAATACACATCTTTGGAAAAATTACTATATTAATCATGAATGTGTTAATGAAAAGGAAAATAGGAATACCTTCATTATCATCTAATTTGAAATTAGAGGGGAAAACTTGCGAATAATTAAAAAGTCGATGGCGCGTCATACATAGTAGGCCTTTATAGAAAGAAGGATGTTTGTGCAACGCTAAATGTTTAACTAAGGCACCTTTAAGCCATTCATTCAAAACATTCAAATGGTATTCAAGCACTCGTTAATTTTATTAAATTTCTGAAACAGAGAGGGAGCACACACAAAATTACAATGTGAAGTAAAGAGTGGTCAAAAGAAAAAATACAATAACGTAAAAATAAGTTCAGCAGTAACTTTCATGTAACTATGGCTGACTTAACGAACCAAAAACCTACCTAACATTATTTATATAAATTATAATATCTATATATAATATAATATAAGAATAAAGTATATTATATATATACTATATATATTTTATATGATATATATATATTAAAAACGTATTTCTTCTTGACGGTACCTATATACTTTTTTAGACATAAAGATGGACTTTAAAATGATGAATTAAAAACGAGATAAATTAAGTTTCAACAAAGTAAAAAGAAGAAAAAAAAAAAAAAAATTTCCCGCTGTTCACAGCGGAAGTACATAAACGCCAATCGGGTGTAAAATTGATAAAATATTCAGACCGTAAGAAGCTTTATTTTAAGAAGATATAAAGTTAAAATATCTAATATCCTTCCAAAAAGGAGGTTATTACGAATTAATAAAAATTATTTCTTTCTTTTCCGGCAAATATATTAATAGTCCGCCCGAATTCATAAAATCTATTGTCCTACTGCATTTTTTCTGCCTACTATCGCTATAGTTTTTTAGTCCTATACAGGAAACTATGGGAAGTGTCCCGCTAATCTGAGATGAAGCTGGTCTCGAATATAAGTACTAATCAAGAACACTAAATTACACAAAAAAATTATATAATATTAGCATCTGTATGTATCATGTATTTTTTATTGATAACTGCATAACATTAGTCTGTACTATAAGGCCTTCGATTAAACACGAAACCGATTTAAAATATTCGTTAAAAATTAAAGCACAAATAATATATATACAAAGTAACTATTATAAATTAATGTTTATTAAGATTACATAAAATATATATAATATATCAAGCCTCCAAGCGCTTATACGGTTATCCGCTATTTTGTGTACTGATTTTCGATTCCTTGATAATCAAATGACTATACCGACTCCACGTTTAGCTAGAATAAATGAGTATCTTAAGATTAGTCGATTTCGTAATATACTTCATTTTCAGAGCAGATATAAAAGTACTTTTTAGCAAGATAAACGGTCACGCCACATCCAATAGGCATACACGTTAAACAACTGTTAATCCCACTTTCCGATTAAATAATAATAATAAATTAAAAAAAAAGAAAAATTAACAAAAAAAAAACAACTTACCAGTTAATTTATTACCAGTGATGGAACTATGTCGTAAAATTTTTTAAGTACTTTGGTTATCGATAACGGAACATATTTTGTTTTTCGGTATTTGTATTGTAACAAATTCTCAGGTTGCTAAACCCTCAATAAAAAAAAAATTAACCGATTATTTAATTATTTATCCTGAATTAACCTATTACTAAAAATCCTATGTGGAAAAATAAAGTAGAATTTTTATTGTACAGTTAACAAATTCTAACGAAATTAAAAATAATATATCAAACCTCCTTTAAATATATAAGCAAGGGCTTCAACGTAGCGATTATTAATTCCGTGTTTTCTTTAAATATTCACGAAGCAAAAAATTTGAAATGTCTTGCCTATAACATAAATGTTTATTATTTGATTGTGCCCTGTTCACTTGTTTAATTGCTTAAAAAATTATCCACCTTTTGCATAGAAATATTACTGATCTGAGAGTCTGGCGTCAAATGTTTTACCTCCTCCGCCAGGGGTCGATAAAGAGAAAGAGTCACCTGGCGGAGGAGGAAAAACATTTGACGCCCGACTGTCAAACAATATTAATTTTAAACAAATTTCTTTCATACTTTGATTGTCACATTAAGCTAAGGCTTTAATTTGACATCTTTGACATGAATATTTAGGAGGTAAGTACAGACCCTAGCTTTAGAGTAAAGGACATTAAATTCGACTGGAAACAGAGAATTCCACAGAATAGAGCTAGTTGGAAAGGAGGAAGCACCATATCATGGAGTTGCCAATGTTTTCTATTATAAAATAAAAATGACGTAACATTTTTTTTTTATTTTGACATTTGTTTCTAGCTATTTTAAAGGTTATTTTTAATTTTTCCTCTATATTAAAAAGAAAAAGAACTTTTTCAACTCAAAAAATTTACATTTCTATGACAAACTTGCCACCTGTGTTCGGATTCGCTAATGTCTTTCTGAAAAAAAAGCAATAGTTCATTCCGTTCACTACCGCCCCAAAAAAATCTTACGCCTGGCAGAGACCTTTGTCCAGCAACTTAATAGTAATATATATATATATATAACTCATAGTATATAAATAATATAATTATATATATATAGATATAATATATTATTATATAAGTATATATATAGCTTATATTATATATATTATATATATATATATTATAAGTTGTATGTGTATTTATTTTAAAAAGACAATATATATATATATATAGTATATATACTATATATATATAATAATATATATATGAGTGATGCACCTGATTACCATCTGGTATCGTGTGGATTTTTGCAATTTGGGATGAAGTCCAGTATCGGTATCGGAAAATTTTGCCGGATACCACACATTTGCGTCTTTAAATGTAATCCCTATATATATATATACTATAATAATATAATATATGAATATATATAATATATATAATATTATATATATATATTATTTATTATATATATAATATATTATTAATATAATTATCTAATATAATATATCACGTACCATGCTCCGCGCCATTGCTGGCAAAGGTGGTGTGGGAAGCTTGAAAGGCTTTTGAGCACTTATCAAAGCGCGCCACCATTCACGAAAAAGCTAAGATTTTGATGTAGAAGAGTGAAGGCCTCTTGCTATCAGAACGAAGAGAATTTAAAAATTTCTAGAATTAAAGTTTCAAAAAATTCTTCTTCTTTTATTAATTTTGCACGTTAACTAAATTTTTTTTTTATTTTTTTATTTTTTTTTTCTTTTACATTTGTCACCGCCACTCAAGTGCTGCGTGTAATATAGTATATTACTATAATATATATATATATATATATTATATATATATATATATTATATATATAAACTATATAGTATCTATGAAATAATTATTTACTATATTTAGTATTTAATATATATAAAATAGTTATTTATTTATATATATCACTAAATATATATAGTACTTATAGTATATATATATAAATTTATTATATGTCGGATTACATGCAATTTTAGTAAGATATTGATCTTAATATGCAATTACATGCAATTGGTTTGCATTTAAGATACCAATTTCATCGATGAAACTTAAACAAAAAATTTATTTTGTATTCTAAGATTTATTAATAACACCTTAAATAGTTAGTATAATCTTAGGTCTGGCAAGCGGTTATGCTCTCATCCGGTATCAACCTTCATCTGCAGTAATACGAGAGCAAGAGTTACCCAATAGTATTTTATTTTTTTTTACCCTTTGGAGAAAATGTTATTTTTTCTTATTTTCCTTTTTTAGGGGGTCGAGCCGACGGCAGGACAGAGGCGGGGACGAAGTCCCCCCGTAGGCCGAGAAACCCCGACCTTCTGTCCATCTTTATTGTTTACCCGTGGGGTATTTAATCTTTAGTTAAAAAGAAAAAAAATTCCAACAATCCAAAGGCATCTATACTAAGCTATACCTCTGGCAGTACTCGAGCCTCTCTTCGTAAATATTCTCAAAAGAAAACCCGCAATTAATTTTCCAACATTTTTTAACAAACATTTAAAATTTTTAAAAAGTGTATATTTTTTTATTTTTTATTTTTTTAGTTTCCTGGGTAAAAGATCATATTTCTCACTGATATAAAATTGAACTAATTTATCTTTCGTTGTAGCTGTGTATAGTTTTTTTTTTTTAGTTAGCGATGCATGTTGTCTTTCGGGATGCCCTTGACAAATATATAACCTATATATACACATATATATATAATACTATATATATATAAATAATAAATATATAGATATATATATATTATATATATTTAATTTATATATATTACTATATGATATATATATAAATATATATTATAATTAATGACTTATATTATGTTATATTATACTATAATATATATATATATATATATATATATCTATATATTATATATATATATTATATTATATAATAATATATATACTAATCTATATATCTGGGATGAAAATAATCAAATATTATATCCACCAAAATTTGTCTGATAAAGTTTTCCTAGCTATACCCTGACCTTACTGTAGTTGTTTTTTTGTATTGTTAATATAGGTGCGGTTTGTTCGCGCTTTGCATTTGTAGGACTTACGAAACGATTTTTTTATGGAAAAACCTTTATGTTTTAGAATTAAGAAGATGGCAATAAAAAGTTTGCATTCGTTTTTTTGGAATAACTAAAACTTGTTTCGAACCAAACATAGTAAGAAATGCTTACCCAAACGTAATAATTTAATTTCCTTAATTCTTATAATTGTTCTATTTTTTCCTGCTGATTGTCCTTGAATTTAGCCACGTTTCTTTTATACAAACGTATACAATCACAACAAACAAAAAAAAAGTCGTAATGAAGGCGGTTTTGGTAGGCCCGTGGTTAGACTTAAACCATCCCCCGGACGTTGAAATGGGGATGAAATAGTGTTCAGTGCAATAAAATCAGTCTTTGGAGAGAGACTCTAATTTCTTCCAAATCGATATGACTCTCATTACAATTAGTTGATTCGATTTTTAATGTTTTGTTATATATATATATATCTATTTTATTTTTTTTTTTTTAAATCTGTTATCCCGTGAAATTGCGACCTTTTGTGGTCTCCACCACAGCAGCTTCCCGACTTTCCAAAATTGTTTTTGCCAAGACAGGCAAAACTGTAGAATCGGTTTTTGGCCTCTCGTTAGCTTTCCGTTTTTTTTTGCCACGAAAATTCAAGCCGATTCCGGCGGGTAATTAGTAACAGGCAATCAGTGAGCAATGCCAAAGAAGGTCTTACCGCGATGTTTTAAGTGATAGGTTGTTTAAGTGAAATTTTTATATTATCTAAAATAATGTTCTAAATTAATTCAAGTTCTTCATTTTATTCTGGTAGAGTAAGCCGGCATTATTGAGAATGCGTTTAATTCTAAGACAAAGAGAAAAATTTTTGATAGAGGCATTACTAAGAGGGTAGCCATATCTGAGTCCATCTGTGAATCTCTTATGACAGCTTAGAAATTCTCCGGTGAAGAGATGGGGAGATTAGTTTCGAAAGGAGGAATGCCCATGTGTTTGATGGCGCGCATTTATTAGTTATTAGGAAAGTTATTGAATCCTACATAGTTCGATTGTTACAGTCGGCCACATTCTATAATTTGATATAACGATCCGTGCTGACCAAGGTCATGGTGAGACTGATGTTTCTCCTTTAATTTCTTAAAGAACACTCCAAATTGAGAATGGGTTGTTAAGTAAGGAATATATAAGAAACTTGGCATTGGGGGAAAGGTTGTTTGTTTTAATGACGTTTTCTAATCTGAAAGGGAAAAGGACACTGCGAAAGGTGTCCAAAGTATTGAAGCCCGAGGCATAAAACAGGAAGTTTAGGAACATCATATATTGCCCTAGTACGTTTTAGCCTGCGCGACAAGTGTTATCGAAGAAACGAGTAAACAAGTCTTATCAAAAAAGTGTTTGAGGGGATCGGGCAATAAGGCTAAAAGCTTTAGAAAAATTTACGGAGAAAGGTGATTCTCTTCTATGGCGAAAAACTGCTTCCAAGTCAGGAACAAATAATCCACCACCACAGGCCTCTTTTGGTGTCATAGTCGGACCTTAGGCCTTATTGTAGACCAGTAAATTTTATGGTATTATAAGAGATAGTAACACAAAGAAATTTTATTAGTCCCAAGTATTAATGGAGAGCTTAGACCGATCCAAATGAAATGAAGTAGCGATGCTTCCACTAATACTTTGAGCTTGGGACTAAATTTCTTTAGTTCTATCAATCCTTTAATCATAAGTTGGTTAATTAATACGAAGCGTTGTTACTATAGAATATATATATTGCGTGTATATTTTTTTTTTTCGTGTAGGTTAATTTTAATTTAGACCGTTTTCGTTTTGCTTTGTGCATTTTCTTATTTTCTTCTTAGATCTATTTTTAACTTTTAATTTCACAGATGGAGAAATTGCTCGCCAAAAAGAAAGTAAAATAAATAAATTAAAGCAACCTTTTTTGGTTGGGAAAAACTTGGACTTTCTTTGAAATTGCTTAGTTTTATACTTTTGTTTTTAAACAATTGGAATCAGCGTTTGTGATGGAGCACGTATTTCATAGCTACGTTTTTGGATCCTAAACAAAACAACATAAAAGAAAAATGGTTATATTTATATTTCCTTAGTTTTTATAAGTTTGAATTTTGATATAAACGTATTTGTGATGGAGTTATTAAATTTATTTTTATATCTTCCTCCCATTTGGTATAGGGGAAAGAAATATAGATTTTATAAGCCCGGATTTTTAATGGGACCATGATAAAACGATTAATCAAGTCAGTCACCAAACCTGCGAAACTTGTTTTGCCTT
The DNA here is from genome assembly GCA_015478945.1 of Trachelipus rathkii. Lineage (NCBI taxonomy): Eukaryota > Metazoa > Arthropoda > Malacostraca > Isopoda > Trachelipodidae > Trachelipus > Trachelipus rathkii. Next base: position 3,695 of record JABUQX010009271.1, on the reverse strand, counting down.
TTAGCGTTCCTGGTTATTACATTTTTTTTCAAAATCATAAATAATGAACGTGCTTTAAATTATCCACTCCCTGGCGACATCCGCATGGCGCAAAGCCACGCCGGAAAATAGCTAAAACCAACTCTTCAGAATTCGGAACCGGGCGGAAATTTCTTTACGTTTGGGCGGAGTTCATTCGATCTGGCAATTGTATCCAGGCCGTACCTATCGTTTCGACAATAAAAAACGACAAACGCCAAAAACTAAGCACGATATATCATATCTGACGTTCGAATGCCACAATGCAAAAACACGAACCGCGCTTATATATATAAATAGTAGATATAATAAAATAAATATACAAAATATACTTATATAATATAAAAATAAATTAATATATCTAAAAAAAAATAATCCAATAAATAAAATTAATATTAAAATATAAATTATTAAAGGGAGTGAATAAAAAAAATTCCGGAAACCAAGTTCCGCGCCGCAGAGAGAGAGAGAGAGAGAGAGATGAGAGAGTATTGACGGAGAGAGAGAGAGACGAGGCAGTTGAGAGAGACTTGGAGTAGAGAAGAGAGAAATAGACCACGAGAGAGAGCCCGACGAGAGAGCAGAGAGGGATGAGAAGAGATGCGAGAGATGACCTGAAGAGAGGAGACCCGAGGAGAGCGAGAGAGAGATCCGGAGCAGAGAGAGATGACGAAGGATGACAGATGAGAGAGAGAGAGCAGAGAGACAGAGAGAGAAAGAGAAGAGAGACGTGCGAGATACAGAAGGAGACGAGATCGATGAGAGATGAGGTACCACGAGATGAGAGTATTAGGGAACCCTCTGACCCGGAGGAGCAGAGAGAGAAGTATACCGCGCGCCGGGGTATTATATACCTACACGGCAAAATATGTTATTAAAGCCGTTCTCGTTGTTGTGCATTTGAGCTTTTGTGGTAATTTCAAGAAAAAATCCTCCAGTTTGCGAACCTCGTTTGTGTCATAAACTTTAATTTCGATGAATTGAGAAAAACGCTCACCAAACGTAGAGGAATTTCCTTAAACTCTTAGGTTGCTATTCCTCCGCTTTGCCGAAGTTAGCAGAGTTCTTGACAAGAAAAAATGCTAAACAAAACAAGTAGATGGAGCTTGACAGTATGTACGGGTCCGTTTGAATTGATGGAATGTTTCATTTAATAAAAATTTAGCTTTAAATCTAATTTATCGCTTCCCCAATAGATTATACCCCAATGGATAAACTCTTATAACCAATAGTGATCAGTTTATCCCTGTAGTATGAACCGATAAAATGTAATTTTTTTTTATTTTACTTTTATTTATTTATTTTCAAACACACAGTGGCTCTTTCACTAATAGAAGAACTGATTCAAATAGTAGGACCGTTGCAAATGTAAAACAACAAGAAATAGAGCTTTATGAAAAAATCGCTTTCGTTTATGCACGATATTTCCGTGGTAAACCTAATGGATATGAGTGGTGGAATGGGGATGGGGGCTGGTTGATTCTAGATAATCAGATCTAATTTGTGAATGCTTTTTAGCCATCAGTTCTATGGCCCTACTGCCCGGGCGGGTCTTCGTAAGCCGAATTTCTTATCTTGACCCTCGCGACCGCGTTATAAAATACAAATAACAAAAAACAATAACGGCGGTTCTTAACTCGATCGACTAAAAAATCGCAGGCTGTGACCAAAAACTTATAGCAAGCCAAAATCGTACCTTTTTTTTGCTTTAATCATGAGCTGCAGAATCTATTCTGTTGATTTTTTATTTTATGAGACTTTAAAAAGACCATTAAAAGGGTATTGTTTATTTATTGACAGTGAATCAAAGGTAATAGAACCTTATATGTATATGAGTATCAGATATTAAAATCCACCGAGATCTTATAAATCAAACAAATATGGCTGTAATTGGCAAAGAAATAGGAAAGGACCGTAATTGAAAAAAATCAAAAAATTCATCGGCACTACTTTTAATTTTCCACTTGAAGTGTTGAAAACTTACAAGAACTGGAAGATGAAGGTGAAGTTTACGAAAATATCGAAGAAATTCGAGAAGAAAGACAAACATGCCAATGAACTTTCGTACTCCAAAATGAGCATGATTCAATTAGAAAGATGCTAATCAAGAAACAAAGTTTTTTCAAAAAGTTAAGAAGAATTAGAATAAATTAGATAAAGATATAAAGTTATGGAGGACGCTATTTTTAAAACAACTCTCGTAATCAAAAGCAAAACCATAAACTTTGAAAAATATGAAAAAAAAAAAATTTTATAACTAAAAGAGAGATATATGAATATACGGAATAATCGAAAAAGTTAACCTCTTCGGTTAAGCAGAGCCGGTAACGATTTAGCTTCTAAGGATTTCCGGATAAGTTCCGCGTCTGTTCGGTCCGGAACAAAAATTCTGTTCCTGGGTGCACTGGTTAATAGCAACTTCTCGCGACATCCTCTAATATTCCGGTGAACCTTATATACTAATTATTATAATAAATATATATATATATATATATATAATTAGAGGGAAAGATCTTTACTATATATATAAAGAAAACCATACTTTACTTATATAATATTATAGTTGTATATATATACTAGCTTATATATCGTATAAGGTATATTATATAAACGAGACTTCAAATTTTTATCTCACTCACGGTTTAAGTAATATATATATTTTAAGCATATAGTTCGCACAAATATAAAGTGATATTACCCTCTCTATTCCCCTGGAATTATTATATGTGATCACTCACAGCATATATAAGTATCTACGGTACCTTATAAAAGATTATTAAAAATACCCTCCCACCCATATAATAAATTCTACATAAAAATTCCCGCCGCCCTGTATTATATATATTAAAATCGCTTACCAGAACACAATAATATTGTGTATGAATACTTTTCTCTCATTGGGTTAGGTCGGTGGAGATATTATTCAGTTAAAACAGGGAATTATCGTTTTAAAGAGTGTCCTCGCAAGAATTTGAGCGTCACTCAATCCCTGGCTCGGGTGGTGGAGAGTTTTGGTGATCCGTCCGCCCAAGTCGGAGTTCAGGTTTCCTAAAAATATCGACTCTTGGAGTCGGGAGAGTCGGGTTGTTCTTAATATCGATCTGCGGGTCATCAAGTGCGGAGTCGGGGAGGTAAGTGTCGAATATTGTCGAAGGTGTGGTATTGTTTTTTGTGGCGACTCACTCCCATCCCCATGCTTACGGTTATTTTTGTAAGAATAAATAAAATTTATAAGGATAGTAATTATGCTGGTGGTAAAATTTAGCCATCTGTGGAAGCAGGATGATTATAAAGTTTAGCAGGGATATAGATTTTTAATTTAGACTATCGACTTAACTACCGACCCAGAGTCTCCATAATATGAAGAATAGAAAAACGTTGTGGTCACAGGGCACATTAAGGATTACTTGCACAACGATCCTGCGTATGACAGCATGAGGGAATTCCCACAGAACAGCCAGCTAGTTCGGAAAGGGAGGAAACACCATCAGCAGGATAGTTGCCAATGTTTCCCAACACAAAAGTTTCGATGGAGCAGCACTGTTACCCCTTGGCTACGGTGATGACGCCCCAAGCTTGACATCACGAAGCCGGTTCCTCACCATGTAGTTTCCGCTTCGTGATGCACGATTTAGCCGGCGGTGCAAGATGGCAAATCACGGGTCGGAGAGAGACGT
>JABUQX010009270.1:15000-21724 GCA_015478945.1 Trachelipus rathkii | reverse complement strand
CGTATATATATATATATATATATATATATATATATATATATATATATATATACGTTTCTGAAAGTTGGTAAACGTCCTGTATAATGTAGAGTGGTGGAAAATGTAAATATAGTTTTTTCCTTAATTTAGGTATACTTTTTCCCCATATTTTAGGTATACGCCGACTCTTCTGCGAGAGGCCGCTGGTTCAATCCTCAGCGTAGCAGTCTGAATTTTATCTTCCTGGGGACAAGAATTAAAACTCGGCTGCTAACACGAGGTGGCGCTGGTTTGGGATAGCCGACTTTAAAGTTCGATTTTCTGTAGTTTCCGTGTTAACCCTCTGGGAAGGGAATAAAGCACGTTAAAAGGAAGTTTAAAAGTATAATATTGAAAAAAAAAATGCACAATGATGGCAAATATCAGTTTTTTACATATATTTATATATATATATATACACATATATAGGCTGCCACATACAATATAGCTGACATGAGCACAGCATGAGTTGGAAGACACACACACATACATGGCTGGCTGGCTATTACACACAAAATACACATACATACATACATACACATGCAAAGAACACTTGATGCAAATACAAACACTCTACACAAAACCACACTTACATACACACAAAGAAAAAAAATATATATATATATATATATATATATATATATATATATATATATATATATATATATATATATATATATATATATATATATATATGAGAGAGAGAGAGAGAGAAGAAAAGTCCGCATCGTGTTCTAGAAGGAGAGAAATACAAAGAGAGAGAGAGCTTGATTGGTTTCAGGTAATCCATCTAGGTTAGATCTAGGTTTATGTTAATGTCGATCACCGTCCTCAAGTTACGACCTTGGTTCATCTTCATTGTGGAGTTACATTAAGATTTGTTACATAATTCTTATTATTTTGTTTAATATATATATAGAAGTATATAGTTATATATAAATATATATGAAAGTATATATATATATATATATATATATATATATATATATATATATATATATATATATATATATATATATATATATATATATATTTTTTAATAGTTATCACCACTGCGTCACGGCAATTCCCTATTCAAGGTGTTAAAACAATAAATAAAATTAAAATAACAAATTATTAAGCAGGTGAGCACAGACCCGTGCTTTATAGTCACACGGAGATTGTACGGAGTAGGAAACACAGAAGATGGAAGAGAATTCCACAGAACAGAGGTGGCAGGAAAGAAGGAGGCACCGCAGCGAACTAGTTTGGACTGATATCAACACAAAACTCATGAGCCGACACAGCACCCCTTGTGCTACGTGGGGGTGTCTTAAAGGTGGTGGCACGCGAGTGGAAAGTTCCGAGCACTTACCGCTACGGTACCTATAAAAAAGAGATAAAGCACCAACATCGCGCCGCAAAGATAGAGGGTCAAGTGAACTAGAAAGAACAGGACAGTTGATAAGTCTTTTTGCCTTTGACTCGACCCTATCCAAAAGCCGGGTGAAACCTGAGCCCCCCCAGATATGAGAGCAGTACTTCATACAAGGGCGGATGAGGCCCTTGTATAACTGGAGTAACTGAGAAGAGGAAAAAAAGTCTCGCAGTCTAAACAGAACTCCCAGCTTCCTTGAGGCCGCCTTAGCAACCGTTGTGATGTGAGGTTTCCAAGACATTTTTTTGTTTATGTTAAGGCCAAGGATTGTCAACAGGAGAGACGAGAGAACCGTCGAAAGAGATAGGAAAGTTAGAAGGTGTTTTAGAGAGGGAGATTTGTAGAAGTTGAGTTTTTAAAGAATTGAATTTCACAAGGTTCAGACGATCCCACCCGGAAATTCTATCCAGATCAGCGAGAATAGAATCGGAAAGATTAAGACGAGAGGCAATTCTAGAAGTAAAAGAAGGAGCAGAATTGAAATGAGTTGAAGAATGAAGGGTCGAGTCATCGGCATATGAGTGGATAGAGTTAGATGTGCAGGTGAGAAGATTATTAATGAAAAGTAAGAATAAAGTAGGAGATAAGACAGAACCCTGAGGAACACCACTATTGACAGAAAAGGAAGAAGAAGTCGCCCCATCAACAACAGCTGATATTGAGCGATTTGAAAGAAAACTAGACAAAAGTAAGCAAAGAGAAGGAGGAAACCCAAAGGAGGGGAGCTTGGAGAGCAGTGACGCGCCATACCCGGTCAAATGCTTTGGATATGTCAAGCGCCACCACGCAAGTCTCCCCTTAGTTCCTAAGGGCGGAAAACCATAAATCAGTAAGATAGGAAAGTATATCGTCAGTAGACCTCGAGCTCCGAAAGCCGTACTGGCGATCGGAAAGAAGTGAATGAGATTCCAGATGATCTAAGAAATGAGTTGAGAAGAGTTTCAAAGATCTTAGATAGAATACAAGTAAGAGCTATAGGGCGATAGTTAGAAGGATCAGAGCGGCTTCCTTTTTTCGGAATAGGTTGGACATGTGCGTGCTTCCAACACTGAGGATGGAAAGTGTTAGTATTGAGACATAGAGAATATATTCAAGGAGGGGTGTTAAAATAAAGAAAGCACACTCCCTCAAAACTTGGGGAGGAATGCCATCCGGGCCACCCGCCTTCCTAACGTTCATAGATTTCAGGAGCCCATGCACCCGATCGAATGTAATCACAGGCAAAGGCATAGGACACCTGAGAGGAGAAGAAGGAGGAGGAGGAATGCCAGAATCGTCCAGGGTTGAGTTAGAGGAAAATAGGAGGCCGAAGAGATTGGCCTTTTCAGTTGGAGAATTAGCAACAGAACCATCAGGAGCGAATAAGAGGAGGAAAGACAGATTTACAGAAGTTGTTAGAGATGTTTTTGGCAAGAGGCCAGAAAGATTTGTCAGTAGGAGAACCAAGGAGGTTAGCGCACTTTCGTTTGATGAAAGCCCGCTTTGCTCGTCGAAGAGTATCCCTGCAACGATTTCCAGCAGAATGAAAATTAGCAAGAGTGATAGGAGAACGAGAATTTTTCCATCTCTGATACGCACTGTCTCTAGCCTGGATGGCCGGAGAACAAGCACGATCGAACCACAGAATTTGAGAGAGAAAAATTTAGTCGAAGAAGGAATAAACCTACTCATCCCATCAACGATTACAGCTCCCACCTTATCGGCAGAAGTTGAAGCGTCACCAGAGACAAAGCAGTCACTCCAATATAGTTAGTGTAGAGGCAACGCAATGCCCCTAATCGGCCCGATCAAAGTGCCAGAATAAACGCATAGGGAGGACATAGCTGTTGGAGAGAAAGTATTAAAATTAAGAGATAAGGGTTGTGGTCAGATTTACCAATAGGAGCGAAGGTGTTGTGTTTTTATAGAGAGAAGGACTAGTGGTGAAACATAGGTCAAGTGTGGTCAGAACCGGTTGGGACGATCCGGAATGTGTGTGGGTTCTTAATTGTTGCTCCAGATCGTTGAGAATGCTAAATGATTCGGCCCCTCCTCCCACCTAAATCAGTATGAGGAACCCAACCATTCAGTGTTGTGTACATTGGAAATCCCTAAATAGAGGACCTCAGTATTTGAATTGAGAAGATGTAACAGTCTCGTGAGAGAAGTAGTAAGGTATTCAAAGAGTGTGAAAATCTGTTCTGTTAGGGAGAACAGCAGCAGAAGCACAAGATTATAGTACTTCATGGGAAGAAACATTTTAAGCCACAGAACATCAAAGTTAGGAGATTCTCGAGATTCTAGAGACGTGTTACAGGAGTGTTGATGTTAACATAGGCACATACTCCACCCTTTAGGACGGAAATTATGAAATAAGTTATAGTTGGACATATTAAACGAGTTAGAGGATGAATTTCCATCTGGGTCTCAGACAGGAGCAAAAGGTTAGGATTAGAGTTAGAGAGGTGGTATTCCACGGATGCAGAGTTGGATTTGCAAGCCACGGATGTTAGTAAAGTCGATAGTAAGCCCGCGCCTGTGCAAATCTGCCATCTTGCATGCACATACAAAAACCACAAAACAAACAGACAAAAAACATAAAAAAATATAAAACAGACAAACGCGAAATCAGGCCAAAATCATTTATATGTCTAAAATATATATTTAAAAAACCGTAAATGCTAAAAAGCTAAAATCGTATTTACAGTAAATATGTAAAAATATGAAAAATCCTAAAGTTAAAAAACACTAACGCTCACTTGCACCCTTAGAAATTCACGAATAAAAAAAAAGTAAATAAAATTGATTTAACATTAAAACCTAAATTTAAAAGTTAAAGTGCCAAAATAATAAAAATCAAATTTTAAACACTGTGAAGACGAAATTCAAATTCATAAACAGTATTAACTTTAAAATAAACCTACGGGTACAGTCACTTAAAAAAAATAAAAAAGAAAAGAAAAAAGTTAAAACTAGGACTTATCTTTTAAAACCTCGTACGTAGAACTTTACTAAAACGGATAAAATGGTATCAAAGTAGTAAGATTTAATAAAATTTAAATAAAAAAAATTAAAAACACACACACTTTCACCAAACACAGCAACACATAAACAATAATAAATAAAAGATGAATGAACATATTACAAATATCCGGCTAACGTCTCTCAATAACTCACTGAAACCCCACCACAGACCCTATATATAGTATATACACTCATATATTATATTATATATATATAGCATATATATATATATATATATATATATATATATATATATATATATATATATATATATATAATATGAGAGGAGAGTGAGAGAGAGAGAGAGAGAGAGAGAGAGAGAGAACACACACACACACACACACACACACATTACACACACACACATAAGAGCAATGAGGAGTGATATTTATATATATACAGGTTAGGTTATTATTATTATTAAAGAGCATATATATATATATTATTATTACATATTATTATTATTTTTATATATACATATATATATTATTAAATTTATATATATAATATATATTAAGAAAGATATATATATATATATATATATATATATATATGAGAGAGTTCATATATATATATATATATATATATATGAAAGAGAAAGAGACACACATCCATAAGAGGAGGAGGAGGAGAGGAGAGAGAGAGGAAGAAGAATGGATGGACCACCCATTTTACTCACACCTTGCATTAACAATAACAATAACAATAACAATACAATAATAATTAACAATAACAATAACAATAATAACAATAACAATAATAACAATAATAATAACAATAATAATAATAACAATAATAATAAAAAAATAATAAAAATAATAATACAAATAATAATAATACACAATAATATATACAATAACAATAATAATAATAATAATAATAATAATAATAATAATACCTCTACTCATCAACATACCAAGCCTGTTAGGAAACATAAAATTTTATATAACTCTTCACATCTCTTGGAAGATCCGGAAACCAGCTTGCCACAAATGTTCAAGCACAAATTACAATTAACGCACACATTTTACATTTTCTTCCAGTTCCACCATTTGCCATATTGCCTTGAGAGGAGAGAGGAGGAGAGAAAGAGAGAGAGAGAGAGAGAGAGAGAGAGGAGGATGGATGGACAGGAATGAAGGTGCATTTTTGCTTACGAAACGTAAGAAATGCTAGAGTTTGCGTTCGTTTTTGTCAAATTTAGCGGAAATTTAGAAAAATGCTGACCAAACGTATGGAATTTCCTAAATTCTGTAAGGTTGTTTTTCCCGTGCTTGCCGAATTTAGGACGTGTATGAAAAAATGTAAACAAACAAGATGGAAGCGTGGTAGGTACCTTTGGTTTGATGAATGTTTCATTCAATAAAATTAGCTATAAATCTAATTTCTTCGAAATCGATAAACTCCATCACAATAGTTGATCAATTATTTGTAATATAAACCATGTTATTTTTTTTTTTTATTTCTGTTTATTCCAAAACCACGTGGTACATTACAACAGCTGATTCAAAATGTTTGTAAACAAACGTTCGTTTATGCACGAAATTCATGCTAAAACTGGGTGAGCATTTCTTATCGAGCGTAAGAACGAATGAAAAAAAACGATAACGGCTTTATTCTATTTAAATTGTTTACCTAAAGCTCCAACTTCAATATTTATCTCTACTTTTCAGCTTATGCGGTAGGGATGTTTATTGCCTAAAACATTTGCGGTATAATTATCAGTCATATCGGCTGTGGAAGCTTCATGTTTTACGTATGTGGATCAATTTCACTGATTTGGCTTTGTTTTTGGATTGGCTTGATGTACGATGACCCTCTTCAGCATCCACGAATTTCAAAGAAAGAACAAACATTTATTTTAGAGTCAATTCACAGATCTAAAGATAGTAAGGTAATGTATTAATGTATTGAATGAATCTTATTTAGAAATACAGTCCAGTATCAACTAAGTGCTCAAGTTTTATACATACATTATTTATTTATATATAAATATATATATATATATATATATATATATATATATATATATATATATATATATATATATATATATATATATATATATATATATATATATATATATATATATATATATATATATATATATATATATATATATATATATTAAAAGAACGATATATAGGGTAGGCTGGTGGGCTCACTACCCAATATTTTAGGTTTATATAATTGAAATTAAATTGTGAAAGTATACTAATTATTAAAATTTATATAAAGTTAAAAAGAAGCTATTTTTGCATCATAAATTAAAGAAAAACAATAAAT
>JABUQX010009269.1:35000-43777 GCA_015478945.1 Trachelipus rathkii | reverse complement strand
TTGTGTAATGGAAAAATCTGATATTCCTACTTGAACCGCATTTTGTATCTGTGGTGTTATCCTGATTCTATGGAGTAAACACTTAAAGACAAGTTAGAAACGGATGTATGGAACGATCGTCATTAGAATTCCCCTTTACTGGTATTTTCATTTTTCCTTTTTAATGAAAAGATTAGAATTAACTCCTGGATAGTAACAACAGAACGTGAGAAGTAATAAGGATCGACATCTACAATCTATTGGGTTTAAACTTATCACAATAATAATATAATTGTCGTAACGAATTGAACGCATTGGTCTATGTTCCTTTAAACATGTAAAATATCACCTAGTTACTGTTTTAAGAATCAGGCTGTTATATTATTTCCTAAACTTTGATTAAGAAGTAATTTTTAATCTGGTATGCGTATTGCGGCTGTAATCTTTCCTAACTTTGAACACCACACACACAACACTAACAACCCTCCGTGTCGGTCTCATGTGACTCACGACTTTTCCACCCGTCCCTTGTTTCTAGCTTTTGTTCATCCGTCTTGTGCGTCTTAGCCGTCTCTTTTAAGGTTGGACTCAAGACATGCCGTTTTTTACCTGTCTGAGGTTTGGGGCCATATTTATAAAATATATAAAACCAAGTTTATGAAGAAATTGAACCTGATTGTTCAGTCTCCCTTTGGACACAGAGAGAACAGAACCATTCCACCAATATCGACAATACTGACGCAAGCCCCATATATTTATGCTTTATTGGGGCATTTTACCAAAAAAGACAGAATGAGAAGACCCCACGTATAAGGAAAAATCTGAAAGGAGGTAAGGATATTCGATAACTTTATTTTTAATAGTCTATATTAATATTCAATTTTCGACAATTTTCTGCGGTTATTAAACAACAATATAAATATAGTAATTTAGTAAGTCACATAATATTCATAAGTTATATGTTGATTGAAACTCGCGTAAATAATACGTATTCTATATATAGTATATATATAGTATAAATGATATACGATAATATATATATATAAATATTATAGTATATAGGATAAATATATATATATTCCTATAATATATAAACATATATATATCATATATTTATAAATACATTATATAAAAGAATATATATAGTATTATATACTATATAATTATATCGTATTATACTATATCATACGCGAACGACTTATTACTTAAATTTCTTTCCGACAATATTCCATGAAAGAAGGCGTTTAGTAGATGAGGCGCATGGAAAGCGACGGTAGAGGGAAACCATATTTCGGAGTAAAGAAATTTATAACTTCGTTTCGTCTTTATTAACGTCAGGTTTTTTCGCCGATGAAAAAATGCGAGTAACAATATGTTGATTTAAGAAAATAGGCAATTTTTTTAATTAGAAGTTAAAATTCATCGGAACCCCGATACAAATGCTCAACGGTTGGCGTCTGTTGGCCGTTGGATTTTTTTTTTTTAGATGAAGGTCTATTTCTTTATATAAGGTTACCGATTTTTTTAATTATTTTTTTTTAGATTAAGACTATTTATTTACTAATGTATATGCAAAACTTTTCCACCAGGCGCCCTGGCAGAAGAAACAAAATAAACACGCGAATAAATACGGATACAAATAAGACACACATTCTACGTCAGCACACACACACAAAACCACACGATTTCACGCGGAAACCTCTTTCGCTTCATTTCCCTATTTCACCACCCAAACGACGTTCGATAGCCCTAGGCCATTCCCTTCTTGTATTACGGTCGGGAAAGTCTATATCATCGTAACCTTAGAAAGTAATTTACCGGCCGGTCATAACAGCCCGCATTCAATTCATGTTCTGTCAAACACAGTTTTGATAAACCTATTCCGATCGATGAGAGGAGTCGGTAAACGGCCAACTGACATAATTTTGTAAGAAAGTTGTAACGATATAAAAGGGTTATTTTTTAACCATAGTCCGTTTACGAGCTGCCGGATCAGAGCCGCACTTTTCGTGAGCCCGTCGTGTATAGTATATAAGTCTATCGATGACTGATGACACCGGTTATATGATTTAGTAAGTCAGATCCCTCCAGTATAAAGCAGCTATCTCCTTCTATCGGGAGGAGTTGAGAATAGTCCGTAAGCGTTCCAAATAGCGTAATATTTATAGATATCAAAAGTTGTTATAGGTGGTTCGTCGATTCGCTTGTTCTTCTCTCTCCGACTGTCTTGCCCTTAAATTAAATAATCGACCCTAGCCTAACGAGGCGTGCCCAGGATAGTTCAGCGATTACACATATTTCCCCGACTCCCTTTTAAAACCCTGGATATATACTAAAACTCTTGCTACTATTACACACCTTTTTGCCTTTTTTAAAACAGTACACTGCGCATAAACAAATAAACAGAGCATATCACACATCTTATCAGGTTTTCGTATACGCTGATGTATAAAGTACGGACGCTCACGCCGGTCTCTCCTGTTATTCGAAATTACGTTCCCCGGTCTGAAGAGCCCGGAAAATCTTCGCATCCTCCGAAAACAATCTCATTTCACTCAACACCACTAAAAACCGATCGATCATCGCTCGTATTTAGAAAAGATTTTAACATATTGCAAGTTTACCGACCAACGATCCGCCTTATTCGAATCTATTTTTCATCCGTACAAAATGTGTAATGGAAAAATTTTCGCGTCCGCGCATTTGTTCATCGGGATGCGTTTCATTGCGACGTTCGTTCGATGGGCGACTGAGCCTATTGTCCGTCCTATTATTTTATTATTTTTTTTTATATAAACGAGCCGGACGAATCGATCGACCGAGGTCGGTTCGCGAGCTCGTTCGAATAAAGGCGAATCTTTACAGTATCGCGGTCATATTTCCTTTCTATTCGATCGAAGAACGAGACACATTCACAAACACACACACAGGAGGGTCGAAGATAGCTAAAGCGATGACAAAACTTCGGTACGGACGTTCTGCAGTATGTCACATTGCTCGCATGCGCATTCTTCTTTCTTTCTTATCTTCCTTCCTTTCGGTTTTCTTAAGAATTTATCGAGGATGGAAAATGTTTTGCTTATTGCCACTTCCTTCTCGAAAGCCGGCGGCTAGCTTTATTGCTACCTAGCGATATATTAATAGAAATAAGAATGGTTTTTAGCTGTTAATAATGTAACCGCGAACGACTATCTAATTTCTTCCGATATCAGAAGGGTTAATAGGGCGCTTGGGAATGCGGACGGGAGGGAGACGTATTCGGAAAGAAATTTTTGAATTCGGTTCGTCCCGTTATTAAACGTCAAGTTTTTTTCCGGAATGAAAATTGGCGAGTACTAGTAAGGTATTTTTTACTGGAATTTTTTTTTTTTGGTTTTTTGAATAATAATCAAACACCTGACCTAACTAAAATTAGATATCGCGATTTTTACTTATTTGTGTTTTTTCGTTCCCGTTTGATTTTTTTTTTTTAGATTTAAGGTCCTTTTTTTTTTTAAGTTTAATTCCGTTTTTTTTTTTTATTTTTTTTTTTTTTTTAGATTTAAGGACTATTTATTTTACTAATGTATAGTGAAACTTTTTCCTAATGCGCGCAGGTAGAACAAAACACGTCGACGGATTATACGATAAGACACACAATTCACGCACACACCACACACACCAATCACACATGTCACGCCGGAAATCTCTTCCGGTTCATTTCCCTATTTCTCAACCAAAGAGTTCGTAGCGCTAAAGCCTCTCTTTGATTCGGTTCGGAAAGTCTATATCATCCGTAGAAGTACTATGTTGTTCGGCCGGTCAATAACAGCCCGTCTTGAACATAGCGTCCAATATTTTGATATACCCTATTCCGATCGATGAGAGGAGTCGGTAAACGGCCAACTGACATACGATCGAGTACCTCGAAAGGGTATTTTAAAAGTCCGTTTACGACTGGTCTAGCCGCACTTTCGAGCGTCGGATGGGGTCTATCGATGACGATGACACCGTTAGTAGTTAGTTAGTCAGTCCTCCGATAGATAGCAGCTTCTCCTTCTATCCGAGGGTGAGAATTTGTCCGAAGCGTTCCAAATAGCGTTAGTTTAGGTTAGATTAGCGGGTCGGTCGATTCGTTGTTCTTCTCTCTCCGACTGTCCTGTCCCTTAAAATTAAAATATATCGCGGATACCTAATACGAGCCGTGCCAGGGGTTCCGGCCCCCGGGGAAATAAATTTAAAAACACATTTTTTCTCCTCGATCTTTAAAACCTGAATTTCACTTCTTCTACTATACCACTTCTGCTTTTAAAACAGTTACATTCTCGCATAACAGACACTTAGTCACACGAACTTACGGTTTGAACGCTGATGAGGGACGACGCTCACGGGCTCCCTGTCATCGTAAGGTCCCTCGTGCGAGCCCCCGGAAATCTCTTCGCATCCCTTTGGCGCAACATCATCAGACACCAAAAACCGATCGATCATCGCTCGAATGGAAAGATAATATATTGCGTTACCGACCAACGATCCGCCTTATTCGTCTATTTTTCATTTCCGTACATGAACGCATCCCGGCAAAGATTTTCGCGTCCGCGCATTTGTTCATCGGGATGCGTTTCATTGCGACGTTCGTTCGATGGGCGACCGAGCCTATCGTCCGTCCTATTATTTTATTATTTTTTTTTATATAAACGAGCCGGACGAATCGATCGACCGAGGTCGGTTCGCGAGCTCGTTCGAATAAAGGCGAATCTTTACGGTATCGTGGTCATATTTCCTTTCTATTCGATCGAAGAACGAGACACATTCACAAACACACACACAGGAGGGTCGAAGATAGCTAAAGCGATGACAAAACTTTGGTACGGACGTTCTGCCGTAGTACCTTGCTCGCGCGCATTCTTTCTTTCTTTCTTTCTTCCTTCCTTTCGGTTTCTTAAAATTTTATCGAGGGAGGAAAATGTTGTTGCTTATCCATTTCCTCTCTCGAAAGCCGGCCGGCTAGCTAGCTACCTAGCGAATATATTATAGAAAAAAATGGTTTTAGCGTTAATAATGTAACCGGCGAACGACTATCTAAATTTCTTTCCGATATCCAGAAGGGTTAGATGAGGGCGCTTGGGAAAGCGGACGGGAGGGAGACGATATTCGGAAAGAAATTTTGACTTTCGTTCGTCCCGTTATTAACGTCAGGTTTTTTTCCGGAATGAAAAATTGCGAGTACAGTACGGTATTTTTACTGCGACTCTTTTAAAACCCTGATTTCCACTTCTTTTACTATTACCACCTTTTGCTTTTAAACAGTACACTCGCATAACAGACACTATCACACTTACAGGTTTCGAACGCTGATGAGGACGGACGCTCACGGTGCTCCTGTCATCGTTAAGTCCCCGTCGTGAGAGCCGTAAATATTCTGTGAGATTCCTGAAAACATAATTCTTCAGTCCTCGAACCAACTCAAATCAAGCCGCAAAACAAAACGATTCGAATAGATAAGAAAAGTAGTATCGCGCCGTCGAGTGAATCAATTTCGCCATAATGTTGTATGTTTTTCATTACTGTAGCTGAACGCAATCGCTGGTGGAATATTTTGCGTTCGAGCATTTTGGTTCATTAGGATGCGTTTCATTGCAGAATTCATTCCCTGGGCGGCCGAGTCCGTTGTCCGTCCGTTTATTTTTATTTGTTTTTTATTATTATAGAATGCGGGACGTCGATCGAGGTTTGGTCGAGCTCGTCGAATAATGGGATGATCTCTTTCTCGATGGCGCTGTATTTATTTTGTGTTTGTATCGATTAACGACACGACAAACGCGCGACACACGATACACGAACGCGGTAGAAGAATTAAGATATTCCCAATGATATGAAATAAGCTTTGAAGGGCAGTTCGCTTGTAGTCTTACTGCCACTCTGAGCGCGCGCTTCTTTTTTTTTCTCGTCTTCTCTTTCACTTCCGGTTAAAAATTTTTTTAAAGCGTACTGTGATGTATCGAACCAGGAAAGAACGAGGATATTTATTTCTGTACGGGACGGGATAGGGAAGTATATGTAGCGCCGTTTAAACGGGCTAGCGGTGGGTGTTTTGATAAGTCACCGTCTGAAATGAAATATCGTGGTTCTCGTTTTCTTTTCATAACCATTTTTATTTAACTGGTACTGAGAAATTCTTGTGAGAATCTTTCAATTTCGTCCCGAAGACACGCGCGCGGCATAGACCGGCAGAAAGGATTCGAAAGATAGCGTAAAGCGATGACAAATCTAACTTATAGAAAAAATTATAGGAGTGGATTGATTAATTTTTAAGCATGTTGGAATTAAAAGGTTTTTTTTTTATAAAAATAAAGACTATATTATGTTAATTTTTTTTATTCAAACTTGTGTAACAACAATTTTTAATTCTGCATTGCCATTAAAAGTTAATAATATTCCTATAATGTTATTAAAGTATTTCCTTTTGTGAAAAAGTTAAAAAAGATGTGAAGATTTTTGAAAGTATTGAAGTATTGCTTTAAAGTCATTTATCTCCCGTTGAAGAGGCGAAATATACGTCATCTAGCTTGTATTTTCTTATGTGGTGTTTTTTGTTTCTTTATATGATTTGTGTTACTGTAAATGTTCACTCGTTGAGTTCCTGTTACTGTTTGATGAAACCGCATCTTTTTTTCTTCCCTTTAATGTCGATGATAATAGCAAATAATGTGTCGGCGCTATATAATGAAATCTGACAAATGAACACTTTTTAAAAATGAGATAATAAGTAGAATATATATGGTCTAATTGGTGCTTTTTAACCAAGCCTGTCTCATATCTAACGAGATTATTGGAGAAATTATTCTCATTCTCATAATCCCACTCTGTTTGCAGTTTCCATTCGAACAATCTGCGATGTTTGAGGTCAAAATTTTCTCCACATTCGATGCCGGTAACTTCTTCCACGCCAGCAGCTAAAACGAGATTTTTTAGCATAAAAAAACTATTTATAATTTTTTCTGGTTCCAAACGATCATTAGTCAGCGGAGGCGGATCGCATTGCTTGAGTAATCGTTCACAAAACGAAAAATGCAAAATTATTTCCAGTGTGGTGCTGGGACTGGCTTTATAGAGCAGGCGAATTAGCTTATCGAAATCGACGCTAATGGTGCCACAATTGACGTCTAAGCATAAGCTGATTTTATTTATTGGGTCACGGGATGATAAAAAATCCCACATTTCTTCAAGGAAATCAAGATTATCCATTATTATTTTTAAATCTCCTTCTGGGAATTTTTTAAACTCAAATAGCGCATAATCATAATCTTTATTAAATAGTATACGCCTTTGACATTTTATTTGGAAGTCAATTACGTTCGGGAAAATTTCCCACAATTTAGGGATGTCGATTTTTCCTTCGTTGTCGTGCATATCCTCCATAATTAATTTTAGCGTTTCAATCTTGATTAATGGCCTCGCATTATTCTCAGCACTTCATTCAAAATAAAAAGCTTCTTCTTCTTCTTCTGAATTCGCCTTCGTATAGTCATCGCATTTCACGAGGGCGTTGGGCGATATCGTTGAAGAAGGTAGACTAGTCTGATAATTTTTAAATTTTTTTGGTGCTAATTTTAACCACCATCTTTATATAAATTTACTTATTACCGCATAGTTTTCATTTTTTAATATAAGGCAGCGGCGCGCCTTTCATTAGTTTTTGTCAGTAGTCGACTTTTTCAAATAACATTTATAAAAAATATCAACAACCTTACTTTTTCGATGCTTCGTTCGCGAGTCTCTTTCACGACCGTTCGACGGCGCATTCTCCCTTCGTCCAGCATCCTATGGACCGCCGAAGCGCTTTTCTTCAGAGAAAAGTTATAAAAAAGTTCAATGACGTAAATGACTCTTCTTTCTTGACTTGCCCTCGTATTGCATCGCGTTCATGGGAGCAAGGATAACTTTTTATTTACCTTTGATAATTTTCAAATTTTTTTTGGCGCTGATTTTCAATCACAATCTTAAAAAAAAATTTTTTTATAAATTTAAATTGGAAATTTAGAAAGATTTTTTCAAACTTTTTTTAATAGTCGTGTGAAGTTTAAAATCGCTATTTAGCTATACGTATTGCTTTTTATTCATGAAGGGTTGGCGAATCGTGAATTATTTTTATTAGACCTTGAATGCTAGACCACGTTCGGTTTGAAGAGGAATCGCTTCACTCTTAAAAATAGCTTTTATCGTTGGTTTTTGATTGAGATTTTAACGATTTTTCTGCGTTGTTTTCACTCTTACGAGTCTGGGATTTCGAGAAATTATCCTTTCCATTCCGTACCTGTTATCTATCTTGGAATATTTCATTAAATTTATTTGATATTTAAAATAAAAAGTGAATATAATTTTTAATTGATCTATAATATTACGATATATGAAAATAAAAGCTCATATATAAATCTGCGTAATCGAAATTTTTGTATTCATCCGAAGATGGAGGGAGGCTGCAGCAGCAGCAAGAAGCAACAGCGCAGAGCATCCAGCAGCAGTAAGCAGCGCTACAATTGCTTCCTTAATTGTAATAAACTCCAAAAAACGATGGAAAAAAAAGAGAGTTTGAATAACCAATATTCAAATTTTCGTACGAGCGATAATTCAAAGCGGCAAAAGGTCCTTCGCTTGAAAGAAAACAAATGCGAAATTGATTTCAATAGCTTATTTCTTTCGAATAATTGGGGGTCGATAGAAAACCTCCCTAATAATTCTGACCGCGATGATATCAAATGGTTGTGTCTTTCTAAAGCCGAACGTCGAGAAAGGGTGAAAAGATTATGTCCTCTTTTTTA
>JABUQX010009269.1:25000-30000 GCA_015478945.1 Trachelipus rathkii | reverse complement strand
GGAATAGTTAAATAGTACTAGAATAGTACTTGCAGTAACTAGAAGTAACTAGATACAACTAGAAACCCAAACTTGAAAGAGAATTTGACAAAAGGTTAACAAAAGCTCCCTTAGTGCAGACGTTCTCTGTCGCTCGTGAAAAAGCCATAGTTAGGGCTCTGCCCAACAAACGTTTGAGAACGATTTGAATGGTCAGGTTGTCAGAACGGTCTGCGAGCGGTTGCCAGAGTAGCTAAAGTTGACAGAGGAATGATCGTGAAGGAACGATCTGGCAACATCACCCCTTTTCTAGCGGATTGGTCGCTGGGGATGTTCTTCCAAGTAACGTCGTGGCCAACGTACTCGGCGGCCAGACCGCGATCTTGCAGAAACGAGAGCAGACCGCAGAGAAACGATCGGGACAGCAGATTGTGATGGTAGGTCTGACTGTACTGGCGGAGACGACGAAGCAGCAGATTGTGCTGTTGGGTCTGACTGTACTGCCGGAGGCGACGAAGTAGCAAGAGATGAAGATGTTGTTGTCGTGGAAGAACTATGCGCATGCGTATGTTCTGCTATCGGAGCAGAGGTGACAGAGCGGTACGGGTGGTGTAGCAATAGGCTGAGTAGGTTGAAGAGAAGAGGATAGAGGTGAGGGGGAGGTGGGAGGTTGATGACCACGGCAGCAGTGAAGAGGTAGCGGACTTCAGAAGGGTTAAATTGGGATAGATAAGACCAGCCCTAGAGGTTTGCCTGAGAATAAGCGGGCCTGAGCCGGTCGATAGATACGACCTTAGTGCGTGAAGGACGTTGAATGGTAAAGAACTTCTCCTCCCTAAGTGCTACCAGTATAAGACCGTCGTACTTAGGTTGGAGGGAGGTGCGGTGGGAATCATGTCTCACAGAGGCATGATTGATTGATTGAGTCAGTAAAGGAGTGCCTGGAGGAGAGAAATGTATGAGTTTGTAGCAAGGCGAGAAGAAAGATTAATAGGAGTGAATGGCAGTTTTGTGAGAAATTGCTGTAGCCCTATGGGCCAAAGGGATGAACCCTATTGATGAGAGATGCAGTAAGGTGCGTCACAATCTGCCTCTTAGAGCTCTAGGGTGGATTTTCTGACTGCAGCGAGTTCTCACTAATAAAAGGGCAGTAGGCTGGAGCTTTCTTTTCAACTTGCGTCATATTTTTCTGCTACTTTTCTGTTCAGTGCATGCTACGCACCTTACCTCCAGTCTTGGGGAGGAGAAGGGGGTGGGTGATGATGACATATATATATATATATAACCACCATATATATCTCTCTCTTTTTTTCTCTCTCCCTCGCCAAAGCTGCTGTATATATATATATATACCCTGGTATCTGCTTATATATATATATATATATATATATATATATATACTTTTATATATATATATATATATATATATTTTATATATATATATATATATATATATATATATATATATATATATATATATATACTTTATATATATATATATATATATATATATATATATATATATATATATATATATATTTATATATATGTATTTATATATATATAGATATTTTTTTTTAAGTATATATATATATATATATATATATATGCTATATATATATATATGTAACCACGCCACTATGCTCTTTATCATCACTCCATCAGCTGGCGCATCTTGAACCAGTCCATTCTTGGGGCTCTCCACGCAATCTTTTTCATCTTCCCCTTGGTCTTCCTTTCGGTCTTACTCTCACTCTCACCACCACCTTCCACTCAAAAACTCTCGTTCTTTCCCGGGATCACTGCACTGCTATACCCCACATCTCAGTCTCGCCGAATATGTCCTGTTCAACATAGGCACCACACCATCTCTCCCTAACCCATTCGTTTCTCCCTCTATCCTCGTCTTTCCCACTATCGTCATCAACACCTTCATTTCAGCAGCTTCGATCTTTTTTTCCTCTCTCTTGTTGTAATGATCCATGTTTCTGCTCATATGTCAATGTGGGTACCAGTATGCTATCAAATTTTATCTTTTTCACTTTTATATACATCTCCCGATCTTTCATAATCGGTATAATAACTCTCTCATAGTTCTTCCGTATTTTCCATTCTTGCCTCCACTTTCCGTACACATCCCCTTGCTTGTGAATACGCCACCCAGGTACACAAACTGATCCATTTCTTAATCTTTCATCATCAATGACGATCTCCACTTCTCCCTCATCCTCTCTACCAACATTCTCATTATCACTGTCTTTTCTGTATTAATCTAAACCAATCTCCTTCAAATTTCTGGCTTTCACATAAGTCCTTTCAATACTCCCTCCTCCCAACTCCAACATACCAAATCGTCCACGCGTACACCTTATATCACCATCCAGATTTGGAAATTCCTCTTTAACCTTTCTGATTACTACATCCAAATAAGCTATAAAGAGTATGGGAGACAGGACACTACCCTGTCTGACTCCCGTCCCCACCTCAAACAATTTCAGTTCTCATTACCCACGAACGATATATAAGCTATATATTATATATATATATATATATATATATATATATATATATATATATATATATATATATATATATATATATTTATATATATATATTTATATATTTATATATTTATATATATATATGCTATATATATATATATATATATATTTATTATCACTACATACCGGCGATGCAATAATAGAGGAAAGGGTTGGGAACTAGCATTCTTTATTCGTTCATTCTTCCAAATTTTTTGTTCTTTTGTTCTTTCGATCCAAAACACCTTTGAAAATATTCTCCAATGCCCCACATTTTGACTGACTTTTTCCTCCTTTTATCTTCCTTATTTAAAACTCACGTTTCATATCAGCACGATAATCTTAACTGCATGTAGATTTTAATGAAAGTTAAGAAAATTTTTCTAGGTATTTGCTGAGATTTTTCTGTTTATTACCAAACTCTTTATTTTAAGAACGTACTTTATCTTTATCTGTCCATTACTTAATTTCAATTTATCTTCCATTACAATTAATTAAATTTTCCCGGTAATGAAATTGGTCCTTTTTACTAAGTTACCTTCTACTATTCAGTTAACACTAAGAGTTTCTTCCTTCTTCGATAGAACCATATCAGTAGATTTTGTTTTATTTATATTCAGAACTCTCGCCGTACTTGCTTTAGCTCCACATGGAATTAACATAGAAGATTTTCTTCAGAAATTGTCACAAATACAGTATATCTAATGACATTAATATTTCGTTTACCTATATTTATTCCCTCTAAAAGGGGAATTTTTTTCTCATTAATAATCTCAATATAGATGTCGATAAAAAGTCTGATGACATTGCGTAATCTTATCGGGGACACATATCAATGGACTGAAATCGGATATCTATTTCGTCATCTTTTATTTTAACTTATGTTTCCTGTTCGTAATAGAGGTTCTTAATAACCCTCAAATCTTTCACATCTGTTTCCAGACTCGCCAACATTTTTATCAAGAACTATTGTCTTTCTCTGTTGAATGTCTTTTCAAAAGCCAACAAATCCAAGCCCAGAAAATGTCTCATTAGTTTACCTTATTACTTTCTGCCAACATTTTCAGGACGAATATGAAGATGTTTTTGCCCTTCTCTTTAAGAATTCTATTTCTTTTTCAGAAACTTGAGCTCCAATTTCACTCATTAGTATTTCTAACATAATCCTAAAAACTATCTTTATTGTGTGATTTTTAATACAAATTGTTAGATGTTCATCACAGTTTATTGTTTCTTGTATAGTTATGATTATTGAATTAAACATCTAATTTGTTCCATTTCGAAATTCATATATTTCATTTGATATAGAAGTGTTTTATTTTGACAGAAAATTCACCTAGAACCTTCAAGATTTCTCCAATATTGTATTTTCTCATCACCTTCAGTTTATCCTGATTTCATTTTAATCATAGTAGTTTTAGCTTCTTCTTTTAAATTTGTAGTCTTTGTCATTTATAATGGATCCACAAGATGTTTTGTTCATCGTCTTTAAACAGCAATTACTATCTAGTGTACTCGTTCTATCTCTCTATAACTTTTCCCACTCTTATTACAACTGTTCCGCCTTTATTCTTCTCTGCTACCATTCCATCTTTATACATTCCTCTACTTGTTAACTCAGAAACATTTTCATGCATTACATTATCTTTTCTTGACAAATTTTGAATATTTATGCAACGGTTATTCATCTTTGCTTCCTAGGCCCTGTTACATACTGTATAATAAATATATATAGAAGAGGAAAATAGCTAAAAGATCTATGAATAATAGCTAGATTTAAATTTCAAAAGTCCTCATAAAAAATGTAGAAACATGTTTTTATAGGACGCTCAACCAAGCTTTCAAATAGAAATCCCTCAAAAAGCGGATACAAAATTTTCAAGAAAGAGACTTTGGCATCAGATTAAAATAAAAAAAATAAAAAACATAATAAAATTTCTTCAAAGACTTATTTTGTGCATAACTTTTTTTTTTCTTTTCAATAAATATCTCAAGAGAGAAGATGCCATTACGTGAGTTAAATAAAAAAAGAATTACATTATTTTTATGTTTTCATATTTAAAAGTAAATTTTCCTTTGTCATTTTGAGTGAGAAAGCCTAAGGGAACTACAACCCATTTTTACATATACATAAAATTTGTTTTATAATAATAATGATAATAATAATGATAATAATAATAATGATAATAATAATAATGATAATAATAATAATAATGATGATAATAATAATGAAAATAATAATAATGATAATAATAATAATGATAATAATAGTAATGATAATAATAGTAATGATAATAATAATAATAATAATAATAATAAAATTCTAATGATAATAATATTAATAATAATAATAATAATAATAATAATAATAATAATAATAATAATAATAATAATAATGATAATAATGATAATAATGATAATAATGATAATAATAATAATAATAATAATAATAATAATAATAATAATAATAATAATAATAAT
>JABUQX010009269.1:0-10000 GCA_015478945.1 Trachelipus rathkii | reverse complement strand
ATAAAATTCGAAGTGACAAAAATACGTCCTTATTTATTTGAAGAAAAATATTAAATTTTTTCACGTTCCTTATTGAATATTAGCTATGTTATTTATGTTATATATGATAGTATGCACTGTTTTCTATAAACGAAAGACCTGACCCCTCGCAGGAACCTTAGCTGACCAGACCTATACCGACCTGACCTTTACCATCCTGGAACCTCTTTGGCCTTTCACTTACCATCCAGGGCTCTTGGCACCTTGACCTTGACTGACCTTGACTTTTTTCACCTGACCTTTTTACCTGACCTTAATGACCTTGACATTTTTTACCTTGACTTTTGGCAAACCCTAAATTTTTGTTCTAGCCAAAATAATTTGCAACCTAATTATTTTAGCCACCCACCTAATTTTTAGGCACACTCCTAACTATTTAGCCAACACCTTCGTAATAAGGGTCCGCTCAAACGGTTGCGTAAGCAACCGTTGTACGTATTGCTCCCCCTATTTTACTCACACCTAAATTTTTGACCATGAGAGTCAAATTTGCCCACCGGTAATTTTTATCTTCATTTAGGCTTAGCCCTATTTTTGATTGTCTTAACCTTTTTTGTCTTTTCCCTTTGCTCTTTTTTATTTGGGTGTCGCGGGGGTTCCTCCGCCCCTCCCCTTACGGGTATGGAAACGTCCCCCCTGTGTTCCCCGTTCTGCTCGAGCCTCCTACTCAGGCCGTGTAATTATAAATACCTTTTACAACATTAATAATATATATATTATATTATAGATATATATATATTATAATATTATTTATAAATTACTATATAATTATATATAATATAATATATATTATATTTTTATATTCTAAATATACCTATATTATATATTATTTATATATATTATAATAATAAATAATGTATAGTTTCTCTTTAAAAAAAATATATTCCCAATATTAATCTATTATTTTTATTTCGCAAATATAATTTATAAATTTTATTTTTTTCATTGATTAAAATTTTCTAAACTAAAATTTTACAAGGATTACCAATATGTAGAGCTTTAGGTATATTTTGGAGTTTTTAATATGTTTTTTTTTTTTTTTTTTTTTTTTTTTTTTTTTTTTTTTTTTTTTTTACAGTTCCGCAATAAAAATTCCAGTGATTCCACAATGTATCTTTTTTCTAATATGTATTTCTTTAGAGGGGGGGGGGGGGGGTTTATGATCGATGATAGTGTCGCGTTTTCTAAACCAATATCATCACTAATATTATATTAATAATATATAAATATATTATAATGTTTCTATAATCTATATATATATATAAATAAACTATATATATATATAAAATATTATATAAAAAATTATATATATATTGTAGAAATTTTTATTTATATATATATATATATACTATATCTATATATATAATATATATTTATTCTAAATTTATTAAATAATATATATATTAATATATATATATATAATATATATAACGAAACTCTTTAACTTGAATTACGTCCTTATTTATTGAAGGAAAAATTAAATTTATTCACGTCACTTTAATAAAAGCTATTTATTATGTGTATTATATGAGTAGTATGGCATGTTTTCGCACGAAAATGACCTACCTCGCAGAAATCCTAGGACCTGACCAGACCTATACCGACCCGACCTTGACATCCTACTCTTTGGCCTGACCTTGACCATCCAGGCCTCTTTGCCTTGACCTTGAGCGTGACCTGACCTGAATGACCTTGACTTTTTTACCTTTTGACCTTTTTGACCTTGACCTTTATTGGCCTTTGACCTTTTTTACCTTTATCTTATTTTTCGAGCTCATCTTATTTTTGCACCCTAATTTTTTTGGCAACTCCTAATTTTTGTCCACTTCCTATATATTTTTCAGGCAAACCCTAATTTTGCAAACCCTTCGAAAGAGGTTGCGCCAATTTATCGTTCTGTATAGCCAAACTTTATTTTTACGTATTGCCCCTATTTTACGCCTCCCTTAATTTTTCTCGACCATGGTCAATATTTTGTCCCCCAACGGTAATTTTTTAATTCTTCATTTGGGCTTAGCCTATTTTTTGGATTGTCTTAACCTTTTTTGTCTCCCCTTTTGACTCCAAAGCCTTGACAGATACATCGGGTCAATTTTGAACCACGTTAATTTTTTGTCCTTCATGGGTCAGATTTTACACCTGGTAATTCTTTGTTCCTCCTTAGGGGCTTAAGCCCTTTAGTTCTTAAACCTGTATGACCATGATATTAGCCTTGACCTTGCACATGATCACACATGGGTCATTTGGCCAAACTCCAATTTTTGCCCACTCGGGGCCCACCCGTCACATATTTGTCCTAACTTGAACGTATGTATGGATCTATCCTAACTTGAACACCTACACACACACCACACAACACACATACACACACACACACACAACACCACTCACACAACACACACACAACACACACACACACACTTCACTTTTTTTATTTTTGGAAAAACCCCAAACTTAATAACACACCCACTTATTGAAACCCCCAATTAACAAAAATATAATGGCCAAAAACTCATAACACTTATACTCACACCCACACACAGATACACTTACACTTACACTCACACACTCGATATTTGATGCCTCAACTTTTGCCTCATACTTGATGCCCTTCAAAACTTGAGCCCCACATCACACACTGCCTCAGTCATTCACTGCCTCAACTTTTGAATGTTCACTTTGATGACTCATCTTTGATACGTCACTTTGCACACACCTATTTGATGATCCTATTCTTTATGATAAATCACCTTGAGCTCATCTCTACGCACAACATCATAGAAACAGAGTTAATATTAATGTTCTATCTACTATCATAAGCTACCCAACAGCTCAGCGTTGAGGCCTCCGCGCAAAGACGCCATATCCACGCACCCTCAGGTGCGACCCGCGCGCCCCACCCGCCGCGTGGCCCGCAGCGCTAATAATTTCGCGTCCCGCCCTGGTCGATGATGCGCCCGCAGCGCAATATTCCCGCGCGACCGCCGAGTGCGCCCGCAGGCGCAATTTCATTCGAAACATGATATCAATGTTTAAACTATTCAAAAGATTTTTGGAATTTTTTATTTTGAAGCATTCACTATAAAGTATAAATTTTCTTAAAAAAACTTGTTACTTTACATACCTTAAAGCATGTAAATCACAGTAAAATCAATAGACCGCATTTACCTTTCAGCTAGGGGTTAAAATCCTTTGTCTTTGTGTTCGATGCTTTAACTACTCTGCTTTACTGCTTTAAAACTCTCTCTTACTGCTTTAAACTCTATATTTTATTAATTACATACCTTAGCAAGTAAATCAATAAATTCAATAGATGTTTACCAACACCTAAGGAATTTATATGGCTTTGTTAATGCTTTTATATGCCTTTATAACTCATGTCTTACTGCTTAACTTCTGCTACTGCTTTAACTCACATGTTTACTCTTTACTCATATATTATTAACATTCATACCTTTAAAGCAGTAATCATAAATCAATAGAGGTTTACCTAAGATAGTGAATGCTTTTGTTTACTGCTTACGCTTTAACTTTCTGCTTACTGCTTTAACTATCTGCTTACTGCTTTTAACTTTTATATATCAGAAACTTCATATATTATTTTTTATTTTAATATACTTTTTATTTTGGTTCTTTTAAATAATTACTTTTTATTTTGTTTTAATACTTTTTTTAATTTTTATTGTAATGTGAGATAAAACACACAATTTCTGTTATATAAACATTTTATATTAATAAAATTGTACGAAAATTTTATTAAAAACATAATTTACTGCTTTTACAACTAATTAAATCTCAATTATTCATTATCTACTTTTAACTATTATAGAGTGTGGAAAAATTTACGTTCAAATAAGTCCGGCACATGTCTTGTAGCTGGGCCGATAGGCTGTGTAAAACCATTCTATTATTAAATATTTTAAAGGAAATGTAGATTTTTGATCATATACCGGTGTAAAAATAATATGGTTATAATGTTTATCAGGAAAAAATTTAAAATATGTAACTTGTATTCAAATTTTCTAATGAAGGCATTATACAATAGATCGTGATAAAACATGGACACAAATTATTTGTAAAACAGATTGATAAAGAATAAATTGAATTGTAAATATCACAAGACCGCATAACATTATCCATCACCCTTTTAAACTTCTCTGTGTTTTTCATAACGCAGAATATTTTCATCAAAAGCAAGCATATCGCGAAAGTTTTATAACACCCAGAATGCTTGTTGACAGAGTAGAAGACATGATCAAATAATTTAATTTGGCAACTTCAAATGTCCCGCAAAGGAAAATTCTTAAAGTATATAAAGAGGTTACTTCCGATCCCCACATACGGTTTATTTGATGTGTGAACCTCACCCCAAAAACACGCACAGAGTGTTGCTCGCGTTATACCAAATCTCCCTATGAGAGAGGAAAGACTAACAAATCTGAATATAATGAGTGTTTTAGTGCAATATATTTACCTCTT
The DNA here is from genome assembly GCA_015478945.1 of Trachelipus rathkii. Lineage (NCBI taxonomy): Eukaryota > Metazoa > Arthropoda > Malacostraca > Isopoda > Trachelipodidae > Trachelipus > Trachelipus rathkii. The sequence continues at coordinate 5,482 of JABUQX010009269.1, read as the reverse complement.
TATTAAATAAAATTTAATAATAAAATAAGCAAAAACGTTCTGAAAAACGTAAACTAATTAGTGAGGATAAGAATTCATTTCCAGTGTGTTATGTTGAGTCTGTTTATAATCTATAAAAGAATGTTCTTCTTATAACAGACCTCAGAAGTTAAAGCTAGGTGTTATATGAAACATCATTAAAAACTTTTCCCTTCAACATAAATAAAAGCTGAAAAATAAAAAAGAATTACTAACAGAGGAGGAGGAGGGGTATTCCTACCTATTACTCTTCTCCGTTATAGCTCCACTGATATTTAAGTGGTTGTCCCCATAATGAAGAAGGTGGTGTACTTCCATATAATGAGTATTAGAAAATGAAGTATAATAATATTCCAGCATCTGTACAGATTCAATCTCAGACTCTCATCAATTACCAACCTCATTAGGCCAGTTATGCAACCACCTTGCGCAAAATCTCCCAATCACAGTTTCATCATTCAAAACCCCCATATACGCAGATATTATCAGCCCAATGCATTGACATTACAAACTCTTTCACATCAGCAACAACAACAGCTCACCAAACCGAATCCTTATATTGTGAACGATTCATTAGCTTGTCAGCAGCCTCTACCTCATAGCTTATATGATCCTAAAGTTGAACAGATAACCAAATACGAGAAAGAAGTGTACAGAATATTAAATTCACACATTAACATCCATGAGAAACGCATCTTATACCAAGATGCCATACAAAAATTGATAGATCTTAAAGACTTGCACATACATCCATCCCTACGTATTCCGCTAACCGATAATGTAGATATTCCTAATAAAGTAAAACTTGAAGTGAAAAATGAAGATAAATTTAAAAATATCCTAGAGGAGAGCTACCTATTAGAGTGCGTAAATCAGGAATAGCTTTATATAATATTTTAAAAGACCAATTAACTTTAAATGAAGCAGGACAGATCGTAATTGATGATGAAATAGTTAAGAATCAAAATATTGTGGACTGATAGCTGATCTCTCACCGTAACTGGAAGAAAGGCCCTGTAAAAGGATGGAATGATATCAAACAAGAACTTCGACTATTAATTTTCCAGAAAGTTTAATCTTAAATACAACCGATTAGCAGACTTAGATAATATACCCGTTACCCAAACCTGAATTTACAAGTCCATCAGCACTTCTACGCATGCAGATAAATTTAAAACGTGTACCAGAACGAACAAGAAAAACAACCTTATAACTAGGCCATAGTGGATTATATCGTAATTAGCATTATCATATATCATATATATATTATATATATATATATAAATAAATATATATATAATAATATATATATATATATAATATATATATATATATATAATATATAAATATATATATATATATATATAATATTTCATTTTTTTTAATTATCTAAAAAGAATATTTTAAATTGTTTTACCTAGCTTTATGTTTGACCAAATATCACATTTTGTGACAAATTATATATATATATATATATATAATATATATAGTAATATAGTACTAATATATATATATATATATTATATATAAATATATAATATAATAATAACGCTTACACGTGTTCAAGACAACATGGAGTGCGAAGCGAGGTAGTTGATAAGTATTACTTCAATCTGAGGGAGCCAAATATTTTGGGGGTTCCACGTAGGTTTGCTTAAGGAATTCCTAATATTGGAGAAAAAAGAGTGTTAAAAGCATATTTGGAGTGAAGAGCATTACTCTACATAAGCCTGTAAGAAAAAAATTCCTACACGGAAAAACCATATCTCGCAGCTCGATAGATATGGCATAGATTTATCGAAATGAAATTAAATACAGCACTTTATTACTGAAGGCTTTCAATATATACTTTTTACAATTGACGTATACTCTAGATACTTGTGGTTGAGGCCAATAAAAGATAAAAGATCAGATACAGTTGCCGGTGCTGTACTTGAAATTATAGAGAACGAGCGGAGAACACCTAAATCATTTTGGACAGATTCAGGAATGGATTCAAGGGGCGAGAGTTCAGGAGCTGCTCGGAGTATGGAATAGCTATTACAATACATTTTCGGTAAACAAAGCGGCAATAGTTAAAAGAGTCCAACGTACTATTAAAGAACGCATAGATATTTTACTAAAAGGAATACTTTTAAATATTATTGAGTATATGACGATCTGCTTATTCTTATAACAATCTACCAAGAGAACTATAAAAGTCAATCCTTTAGAAATGTCAAAAACGAGAGGTCTACATCGCATAGGGACGAAAAAGAAAACAAAATAAAAGATTAATTCAGAATAAAAGGTGAATGACTATGTGAAAGTAATCGTCGAACAGAAGAAAGTTTAGAAAAGATAGAAGCCGGTTGGACTACTTGAAGTTTTTAAAGTCACAATATCCACCATTCAGTCGTGATAGTTTAAAGCTATATTATCTAGAGGATTTAAATGGTAAAAAAATAAAAGCGATTTTATAAACAAGAAATACAGAAAAGTAATGTCAACCCTGTAACTCAGTGAATATAAAATTTGAAAAAAATATTATTCTACGAGAGGTAAAGAAAAAAATAAACAGTATCTGTAAATGGAGGGATACCCTGGCCTAAGTTTAAGTAACTGTATATAAAAAGCAATGAGTTAAGAATCATTAATCAGTTGTCATTTTAATCATGGAGAGTGTTAGATCACTTTTATTTAACTCTCCCGTCTTCAGCCTCACTGGATTTACATCCCGATAATAAACTCTCGGATTTTACAACTGTGTTAATGAATCCTATACAACTTGAAAGAGAGGCATACGAAGTAGGATTATATGAATATAAAATTGAAAAAATATGACCTCCGCAAAGTAAATTCTTCAAAGAAGTATTCTTTTGTAGCAAATGTTGTTGTATTCAGCTTTTTGGCAATTGTAGTCCTTTTCAGATAACGAGTATTTCACTGGTAATTATAGTTTCAACACATTCTACACTCCTGTACACCACCATCCAGAATAGATTGGGTAAATTTTATAATGTCCGTATTAATATCATTCACATAATCCTACTTCTTAGCCCTCTTTTCAATTGATAGGATCATTAACACATTGTTTAAAATCCGAGAGTATATTATCGGATGTAAATCCAGTGAGCTGAAGACGGGAAGTAAATAAAAGTGATCGACACTCTCCATGATTACGATGACTACTGATTAATGTTCTTAACTTGCTTTTATATAAGTATTAAACTTATCAGGGTATCCCCTCATTTCACCAGATACTGTTTATTTCTTTACCTCTCGTAGCTAATATATTTTTTCAATTTCTATTATTCATGAGAGTTACAGGGTGAACTTACTTATTTGTTTTCTTGTTTATAAAATCCGCCTTTATTTTCCACCATTAAATCTTTCAATAATATAGGCTTTTATATCACGACTGAATGGAGTCTGATATTGTGGGACTTTAAAAACTCAGTTAGTCCAAACCGGCTTCTATCCTTTTCTAAACCTTCTTCTTGTCGAGATAATCTTACATAGTCAATTCACCTTTATTCCTGATATCTTTTATTTTGGTTTTCTTTTTCGTCCCTATGCGATGTATGGCCTCTTGTTTTTGACATTTCTAAAGAGTTACTTTATATTCTATGTAAATCTGTTTTATAAGAATTAGCCAGATCGTCCAGTATATCAATAAATTTAAAAGTATTCATTTTAGAAAAAGCGCTATGCAGGCTTCTTTAATAGTACGGTTGACTCTTTCAACTATGCCGCCTTGGTTTACGGGAAAATGTCTTGTAAGTAGCTGTATACCTAGGTTACTCCCAGAGCAGCTTTTCATGAAACTTCGCCCTTGATATTCCATTCCTGAAATTCTGTCCAAATTGATTTTAGTTTTCTCCCTCTCCTTATGAATGTCAAGTACACACCGGCAACTGTAGCTGGAATCTTTTATCTTTTTATATTGGGCCTCAACTCCACAAGCTTCTAGGAGTATTACTCCAATTGGTTAAAACAGTGATTTATATTGAAGGTTTTTCCATTATAAGTGTCTCCGGACCAGTGAGTATTGGTCTCCATACTAAATCTCCCAGATAAATCATAGTACGTACATATGGCTCTATCGTCTCGCGACTATGCTCTCAGTGCAGAGAGTATTGGTTTCCTGTTAGGAAATTTTTGTTTCTACAGTCTAGAATATAAGATATACCCTCCAGCTCTCCAAGTTTTCAAAAACTCATGCCATCTTATCCAGAGCTACAAGAAAAAGTAATATATTCCTAGACCAATCGACAAAACCTTATGGAGAGGCATAAGCCTACCGCCATCAACTATTGCTCCATGGCACTTCTAGCAGTATCACTACTGTGCGCTGAGGCGAAAAAATAGGAATGTAGTGTCTGTATGTGTATTAAAGGTTTTGTACTGTTGTATGTGTTGGCTATGGATGAGTAAGGTGGAGGGTAGGGACCGACCGTGGGCGGGAATTTTTGCCAAGGAGTGGCCGTAATTACGGTATTTCAGCACTACCTTCTTCGTCTACACCTTGTAGCATCGCTGGGGTGCTCTTCCGAGTGACAGCTCACGCGGGAAGGAGCGGTATTTTTTAATAGCTAAAATTTAGATAAATGTATAGTCTATAAAAAAACACTAGAATAAGTCTTAAATATATCATTAGGATGTGAAATTAATTATAATTTACCTCACTATAAACCCATAGGTTTTTTTCTTTACAAAAGGAAAACATTTATAAATTTTATTAATATTCATTTTATGACTGAATATATCGATTACAAAAACAATTATAGAATATACTAAAAAATAAATTTTTAGAAAAATAATTGATTTTCTAGAAGTAAAAAATATATATATGTATTATAAATATTAATATATATATATATATATTAATATTATATATATATAATATTATATATTATTATATTGGTCACCAAAAATGTAGATTTTAAGATAGTATCGTCACAAGGGAAATAAAGAAAAGTATATATAGAAATAAAATATAAAAAATTAAAACATATTATAATTTATTTATTATCAGATATCACTTTCCACAACTAATAGTATCATAACTCAACAATAATAACATAAAATTGTTATATATATATTATATATATATAATAATAATATAATATATTATTGCATAAAGAATTGCAATAATTATAACACGATTTTTAACCAATATACTTATATATTGTCTAACGAATACACTTTGATATAACGTGTTTCTTGTTCTGTTCGCCTTCTTGGAAATAACACGTTTTTAAATTAAATTTTGAGTAGATTGATATTTTACATAGATATTAGAGGAAGCCCGTTGGATTCTTTTTTTGTTGGACTTGACAAGGTCTTGGTATTATGCCTTTACTGTCACTTCATTATTTCAGCGTAAATGCTTATACACAATCTATAAGATAGATCTAACATCCTCCAATAGACACTTTTTTTTTAATATAATAAATAATCTTAAACAGGAATCTCTTTTTTT
>JABUQX010009268.1:25000-29256 GCA_015478945.1 Trachelipus rathkii | reverse complement strand
ACCAAAAAGCAAACTGGCCCGCATATACTAACTATATCGAAACCCACATTAACCCAATACAAATCCACGATACAACATCCCTTCACACCTCCATCACTCACTTAAACAATACAATCATCAAATCTGCAAACCTTTATATACCCAAAGGCCACAGAAAATCATACAACCCCAAACTTAACCCCAATATCAGCAAACTCATTAAACAAAGAACCTCCCTCCGAAAACTCATCCTTATAACCCAATTTCATAGTCAGAAATAACAAACCTAAACACCCAAATCTCTAACCTCATAACCACCAACACTACAAATAAGTTTTCTGAATACTTACAACAAAACATCTCACGCATAGACAATAAGAAAACCTGGCAAGTCATCAAAAAAATTAAACAACTCACGAAACAACCCCCACCATCCCACGAATCCCCATCTTTACCCAATAACTCCCTCCCTTCCCCAAAACAACAATCAGACAGTCTTGCTAAACATTACGCTAACATCTCCCGTAAACCAACACACCCCGATAATAGGAAAACAAAAAAACAACTCAGAAAACTCAAATTAGACCACAACCTCCCACCCCATTCACAACAATCATGATAACAGAAACCATTAAAACCCTCAAAAATTCAACAGCAACAGGCCCAGACTCCATATCCAACCTGCACATAAAACACCTCGGAGAAAAAGCAATCCTCCTAATCACAGACATCTTCAACAAATCTTGGCAACTTAACTACATTCCCCAATCTGGAAACAAGCATACATAATCCCTAAACTCAAACCAAAAAAAGACCCCAATTCCCCCTCCTCCTATCGCCCAATTTCTCTGCTTTGCTCCATCAGTAAATTGCTAGAGAAATTAATATTAAATAAAATTTCCCAATTCATTCCCTCCCAGACTTCCAACATGGATTCAAAAGCAACCATTCTACAACCACAGCCCTCACCTCCCTCACACAACACATCATTAATGGCTTCAACCAATCACCTTCCCACAGATCTATACTCACAGCAATAGACATAAATAAAGCATTCGACAACCGTCCCCACCACATCCTTATTCAAAAATCCTTCCTCTCTCCCCTTAGAAAATAATGAAAAAAAAATTCTTTCCAATTATCCTCACCAACCGTTTATGCAAGAAGTCTTATACAAAACAAACCTCTCGCCATTCTATCAAATTACAAAACGGCGTCCCACAGGGAGCATTCTCATCTCCTTTATTCAACTTTTTCACACAGATCTGCCCACCCAAACCCACCAATCCATAAACTTATACTTGATGCAGACGACATCAGTTTATTTCCCAAACACTCAACCCTAAAACAGCCACACACATACCCAAGAATATCTACATTTATTAGAAAATTGGTTAAACTCCAACAGAATGACCGCATCCCCCCCTAAGTCCTCCATCACCTTTTTAACCACTGACCGTCATCAATCCTCCCTCCATCCCATAATCACCTTGAAAGCAACAAGCCTCCTTTTCCATTAAACAAGACCCCAAAAATATTAGGACTTACTTACGACAACTCACATGACGTTCTTCCCCCACATCGACCAAATCACTTCCGCCAAACTCAGCGAAAACTAAACACCCTCCGAACCCTTTCCCAACATAACTTGCGATAGGAAACACACACTCATCACTACCTATAAACAACTTCTTAAAACAAATCTAAAACTTACGCCTCACCAGCAGGTTCCCAGCACTCTCCAATCAACACAAATAAATTACGAATCTCTCAAAATACCACCACTTCAGAAACATCACAGGTTGCACAAAAACCCACCCCAATCCAACAATTTACACGACGAATACCTCCATCCTCCCCATCTCACACACTTGGCGGAACGGAGTTTAAGATGGGGTGGGGGCGGGGGTGGGGGGGGGACCCCCCCTGTTCCAAACTTTTTTTTTTACCTTCGCAAAATATCCCCCCCCCAGGCGCGCGGAGCCTTGCGGGGAGCGGCGCGGCCCCAGCAAAACCGTAATCCAACCACCTTGTCACCAAATTCTCTCCATCCCACTCGAACAAAGACTAAAAATCCCCCCTTCTTCACCAGCTCAATTCTATTACAACACTTACAATATAATTCCCCCGCCCCCTCCCAATAGGTCATGGATTACACATATCCATACACATTCTAACCAACACATACCTTCAAAACCGCCCAAATAATAATTTATTAAACACCCCCTCCCCAAAACTTTCCCCTAGAGAAGAAACGCTGTCCAGAAGAGGCCAAATGGACCTCGCCCGGAGCAGATCAGGTCACCACCCAAAACTCATGCAATATAAAATATGTAGATCACACCTTGACAACGTCACCTCCCCCACTTGCACCAGATGTCCAATTCTCAAGATACAATAGAGCACCTCCTCTGAGGTGCCGTTCTGTTCTCGACGCCCCCGGCCACTTTCTCAATTCTTCTCGTCCTCACCTGTGTAAACCGCCCCGTCCGCAGCGGCTTCCTGGAAGCAGTGTTGTCCCTCCAATAAGGTGCCGCAGGGCAAAAGTATGGATATATATGATATATATATATATATATATATATATATTAATATAATAATATATATATATATATGTATATATATATATATTATATATATATATATATATATATATATATATATATAATATATATATTATATATATATATATATATATATAATATAAAATTTATATATTCATAAAAAAAATAAATCACATTTTAATTATTCCATAAAGAAAAGTTAGAGAAAAAATTATAAGATATTGAAGCTAATAATAGTCCGAAGAATTCTAAATCAAAAATCATTTTATTATATTTTTAACATGTATATATAAAAACAGAAGAAATTGTTCTATACCTGGAAGGCACAAGGTGTATATAAATTCTGTTGAATAATGTGGGAGTTTATAAGTACTAAGTGAGTTATCCTGGTATGAAAACTAAACAATATTGGGTATATGTATATATATTATATATATTATATATTATATATATATATAATATAATAATATAAATTATATCTTATATAATATATATATAATATATAAGATTGTATATATATATATATAATATATATATCAGGGCTCTTGGGTAGGCAACGCCTACTGCTTAGTGGAGCCAAAAAATATAAAATATTTCGAGCATATTATATTTATAATAATTAATATATAATATTATATATATATAATATATATATATATATAATAATATAATATATATATAATATATAATATCTATATATATATAATATATATAATGATCTCGTTGAAGTAGCTTTAAGATACGGCCATCAATTTTCTACTTGATTTGTTTCTTTTTGTTAAAGGTAGCGATCCCGGTGTCAATTGTTACTTCCAGAGGCAAAAAAAATAGTTTCACTTATTCTCTAGGCTAGGCAACTTTGATGTGCTGACGACTCATAGCAGTCATTTTTTTTAAAATAATCCCTATTTAAATTGATTATCAAGAAATAAATAATGTTATTAATAACTAATTATAAAAATTACCTAATGATAATAATTTTATGCTAAACTTGATCATGATTATACAGACCTTATTCTAATTCTAAACACTTCATTCTAAATTTTGACTACCAACCAGAGCTGAAAACGCATTGAGTCACAGACTCTCCTTCGGCTTACTTTGTAGCATGCCTCTGCAGACCAGCAGTAGCTCCATTTTCATTTATTAATGAAATTGTGTGAGTTTTAGTTAGTAAAATACGATTTTCATTTATTTATTATATTGAATTTATTACGGCATGATCTTGGTGTTTTTATAAAATTGAGCTGTTCAGTTTGATAAATACAGGGGATTTGGAATCGTAATTCGATTTAAATTTCCTTTAAAATTATAATTCTTTGCGAGTGTTGCAGGCCCCATTGAAATTCAAAGTTAAAATGTGGAATACCAGCTGCGAGTATTCATATAGAAACCATCATTCTGCTTGCATTGTCGCTAAATATATTATATATATATAATATATATATATATATATATATATATATATAATATATATATATATATATAATATTATAATATATTATATAATAAATATATAATATATAATATATATTATATATAATATATATATAATAAATAATATATATATTATATATATAATATATATATATATAATATATATAATATATAATAATATAAATATATATTATATATTATATATATAATATATATATTATATATATATATATAATTATATATATATATATATAAGTAAATTATAATATAGATGAT
>JABUQX010009268.1:7500-10000 GCA_015478945.1 Trachelipus rathkii | reverse complement strand
CGCAACCAGTGAAGCAGGAGCTGTGGAGGCCAAGATACGACATGATTCCGGCACAGACAACGGCAAATGCTTTCAAACAATCATCAACTGACACAGGTTTTCTCACAACACTTCGTATCGTCTAAACGGAAGTTTCTGATCTATTAAAAGTCCCAAGCTAAACAGCCCCAACCCTATCAATCTTCACACCGTCAATATAGATATCCAATGGGTGCTGACCCCTTGTCGTATTGAGAAATTCATGAATTTTGTCTACTAGTATTTAACACGTCTGTTTTTTCTCAACCGTTAGAAATTTCCGCCAGGTCCTCATTCAAGAGTACCGGCAACCTTCATCATTTCCAAATCCTCGAAACAAAAACGGTATCACGGCAAACAACACTAGACGCGCAAAACATGTTGCGCTCAAGCGCACGTAAACAAGAAAGAATAAAGGTCCAAACACAGATCTCTTGAGGAACACCATTCGACCACAAGAGCTTGAGATGTAGCATCCTGTAACTGCACATACTGTCGCCGACCGCTAAGATAAGAAGATAAACATTTCCCACAATGCTCTAATCCAACACCTTTCAAATTTTTGGAAAATATATGTCTAACAAAATCAAACGCTCTGAGAGATCCAGAAATACTGCTATTCTTTCTGGAAATGTATTCAGAAGATTCTACATACACCTTCATGACGGCATGAGTTTATCTTTATTCCCAAATCCAAAATTTCTGAATGGATAAAATCGATCCTCAATAAATCTAATAACCTGATTAAGAACTAACTTTTTCAAAAAATTGACAAACTGGTAGACTCGGAGATGGTCTGTAATTATGAAGATATAACTTGTCGCCCTTCTCGCACATGTGAGACCACACGCAATCTTAAGAGAGTCCGACAAGATCTCCTTTCGAGAACACACTTATTGAAAATATCAACAAGTAAAGGCGAAATGAGCAGATACTCTCTTCAAGACCAAAATATTAACGTCACAATAAACATGTATTATTCTTTCATCTTCCACAGCATCAACCTTCCTGTCCGCTGATTGGGAAGAAAAATAAAAACTCTCTCATTAATAGGCATCATCTAAAGTGATCATATCCTTGTGGCTGGTTCTCCTTAATTTCGCAGACACATTTATTAAATACATTCAATAAATTCAATCAACAACTGATCCTATCAGTAACAATGATATCATCTTTTCCTAATTGCTTCAATTGTGTCACTCCCTGTTACGTCCTCTAATTGATTAACAAAGTTAACCAGACTTTCTGTTTTATAGTTTCCATCAGCGACCCTCAACATACGACAGCGATAGGTAATCGTTTTAACCCTTCTATAACATAGCTCAGAAGATTGGGCAACACTTAAGAAGTGAACCAGCAATTAAGCCTGTTTATATTTATTGAATAATCAGCTTTTCCCAATAAAATTCGAGATCACTATTCATCCATGGCATTTTGTCCTGAAGGCTTTTCTATTTTAAAGGAAAAGATCGATTATACATTTCAAAAAATTTAGAGTAAAATCTTTCAAAAAGTTGAACACCAGACACATTATGATCAGCATATCTACTTATATAACTTGCGCGATCAGCTCAGCATTTTCAACTGAATGAACTGATTTGGTCTAAACAAGTACTAGAATTCAATCCTCCTGAAATGAGCAAAATTAAGACTTACAACAATGGCAAAGACTATTATTCACAATCACCAGAAGCGCATACACATCCTTCAAAATTACACCCCAAACCATCAAGAATAGAAAACTTAATTGATTGGTTCCAAGGAATATGGAGAGTGACTCGATATAAGACAAAAATGATCTCGATAAAAGCCTCAATAAATACGTCACAATGAAGGCAAGTTTAGGGGGATTCATAAGATTTATATTCGTCACCAATAACAACAGTTTTCCTGCATTCGCATCAGTCAGCTGGTCAACATAATGAGAAAACGTTTCATTAAGCTTAGCTATCGAGCCACTTCCTGTAATATTGATAACAGTAAAAAATCAGAATTGTTAATACTGACGTTCAGTGGTAAACATTCAAATAGTTCATTCACCGTACAATACTTTTCCATCACATCAGACTGAACAGCCTACAAGGACAAAATCTTATTCCTTTCCATGTTTGTTACGATACCATCAAATAATTCTATAACCCTCCAGATTGAATCCAAATCACATGCCTGGTCAAGCCAAGTTTCTGTAAGTACGATTATGGAAAACTTAACCTCGAGCTCCTCCATTTTACAATTCGAGATATTCAAAGTTCGAGCGACAGCTCCTAATATTACAACAAATAATGCTAATATTTTCAATAAACTTCACATTTAAGGCATCCCTAAAAGCACCCATGTCATCCGGACGTGAAAGACCCAAGAAACTGATTGGATCCAGATCCATAATGTAGTACAATATATACACCACTTCAACCAGCAATAATTTCAACTACAAAATTATGCAAATAACAAAAATTAATAATAATAATAACGACTTAATAAT
>JABUQX010009268.1:0-2500 GCA_015478945.1 Trachelipus rathkii | reverse complement strand
TATATGTGTGTGTGTGTATGGGTGTGGGTGTGTGTGTGTGATGTGAATGTCAAGATTTTTTCATCTTTCCCCAAATAGTACTCTGTGAAAGAACTGAATATGGTATAAATAATATATATATATATATATATATATAGTATATATATATATATATATATATATATATTATAAGATATATATATATGTTATATATATATATATATATATATATATATATATATAAACATGTGAGAGCGTGTATGAGGAATGTGTAGAAGATTTTTTTCCGATCTTTAGCCCCAAAAACGCATCTGAAAGAATCTCAGAATTCTATGATATGATATATATTATTATTATTAGATCTCTATATATATAGCATGGATATATATATAGATATAGAGTATATTATTATTATTATATTACTATTATTATTATTATATTATATATATTATATATTATTATTATATATATATATATATATATATATATATATATATATATATATATATATATATATATATATATATATATATATATATATATATATATATATATATATATATATATATATATATATATATAGTTATATATATATATATATATATATATATATATATATATATATATAAAGAGATATATATATATATATATATATATATATATATATATATATATATATATATATATATATATATATTGGTATATATATATATGTAGCACTCAATATAAATCTTGTAAAAATTTTTTAATTATAAATATACTACAGCATTTGCATGAGCAAAATTTGTTATGTCAAATGAAATAATTATATAAAGCCCGATCTCGTTAAGATACTCAGTCAGATACAAAATCAGAAGACACTCAGAAGAAATAGAAGACTCACTTAAAGATACTCTCTCCAGAAATCCCTCCCGGCAAGATAAATTTCCAAGGAAAGGGCCGCGACTTGAATTTCGATCAACACAAATTTTCTGCTAAACGAAGAGCCAGAGGCACCAGGGAAACGCGCTGAAAGGCTGTGACTACCAATTGGCCTACGAAGAGAGAGTATTCAAATAGAAGGGACTTATTACTTTACTTTTATTGAATATTTCTACTTATGTTGAATAAAAACATCATTTCAAAAATGGATTTCTATTACCATCCTCTTATATAGGGTGCTTGCTCTTAAATAAGCCACCAACGAACCAAAGTTCCCCTCTATATATAGTATATCTACTACAAAATATTATTATTATTTTAGTTGCTTAAGTGTTTTGCGTACATATTTGATATTATTTATATATATATCATTATATATAAAAATATTATATATTATTATATATATATATATACGGTATATATATATATATATATATATATTATATTATATTATTATTATATATATATTATACATATATATATATATATATATATATATTATTATTATTATAATCTATTTTTAGAGTCAAATGTATTCCTTAAAAGATTATTCATTGAATATATATATATATATATATATATATATATATATATATATATATATATATATATATATATATATATATATATATATATATATATATACATATATATTATATATCAAACCTCCCAAATCTCTTAATAGGAGGTGATTTCAACGCACATCACCCAACATGGTACAAATCCAAAGAGCATTTCACTTAATATCAAATCTAGTTCACCTAAACATCCACAACAATAAAAACTTCCACACCAGAATTCCACCACAAACAAACCAATCAAATACATCCCCAGACCTAACACTATGCTCCCCAAATCTTCACACAAAACTTCAATGGTCAACACAAACCGACCTAAACTCCGACCACCTCCCCATAATCATAAAATACCAAACTACCAACAAACCCAACCACACTTTCAGGAAAACCTACACAAATTAACAAAAAAGCAGATTGGACAAAATTCTCAGAATACATAAAAAATAATGCACAGTCAATAACAATCTCAAATACCACAACACTAAACACAGCTATCCAAAACTTTACTTCGCATTTGCCTATTGCAGCTAACCAAAACATACCACACTAACACCTGAAATCTCAAACCTGATCAAACAACGTAACCTAATTAAAAAATCAGCACAGCAAACACAACAAACAATAACCCAAATTAATAATTTAAACACACAAATCACAAACTTCAAGACACATACTAAATAATTTCAAAACCAATCTAACAAAAACTACAGAACACAAACAACAATAGAATGGAATTACACAAAAGAGCAAAACAACGCAAAAACAACCCAATTACCACACAATTTAAACTCTGCTGTAAAAAATCCCAACACTCAACCCTCACACAACAAACAACACACCAACAACTCGCAACACATTTCGCAAAACAAAGTTATAAACCCACCCATCCAAAATAGGGAAAATAATCAAATCACTAAGAAAATAAAAGCAAACCACGATGAGTTGAAAGTGAATGAAAACGCAAAGCGTTTCACGATAATGCAGAAACGGTTAAACACCCACCTTGACTGAACGAAGTATCG
>JABUQX010009267.1:0-47500 GCA_015478945.1 Trachelipus rathkii | reverse complement strand
ATAAGAAATAAAACTTGTACCTTATAATACCCATAGTACACTAATTTTACATAACGAAATCAAAATGTTATAAAGAATATTCACTTCTTGAAGATGCAAGAAAATAGAGTTACTGCCGAAAGTGGGAAAGATTTCTTAAAAGATTATCCCATAACTTATCTGGAAGGTGTTATGGACCGTTAAGTAGAACAATTGACGGCGCGAAAGGGTCCAGTGGGAACAATCAATGAAAGATATGGTGAACAGATTGCGGGGGTGTGGCGCGGCACAAATTTGCAAATGGGAGGAGGGTTCCGTGATATATAGTGACTGAGTGATATTGGTGTGACCAATAAGGAGGCGTGCAAGTATCATCTCATGTAAGCCGCTTTCGCTGTGGGAGGAGAAGACCACTCACCAAATGCTCGAACTTATGCTTCGTGAGTTTCCCACCCGCCGATTCACTCGTACCAGCACCCCCCTTTCTTGCCAACAGGATCGAAAGCCTTGGTCGGAGAGCAGGATAGTATCAGTTATGATTGAGGGGCGGCCCTTGTCGAATGGCCATCCGGGAGTACCTGGAAACAAACTCCGAGGAAGAGGAGCGGCATTTTGGACTCTCTCTCAGCGATTTTATTGTCAGTTACCCCTACATTGAGAGGGGTCCAAACATAAAATCATTTGTTTCTTACGAGAGTGGAGCAGCCGAAGAAATTGTTGTACAGCTGATACACCATTGCGTTTTTAGAATATGGGGTTTTAAGCGCTTGTAAGTGCGCTAAGCGAATCTGAATAAATGACATAAGAGTGATCTTGGTTAAGGATAAGAATTCAGAAAGGCCAATCATTATAGCCATTAATTCTGCCGTAAAAATTGAAGCATCAGGGGGGAGTGGTATGGGAGAAGTTGCGGTCAGGAAGACAGCAGATGCACCCACACATGTCCACTGTTTTAGAGCCACAGTAAACACTGGAGTAAATTTATCGTGGACTACGGAATGAGACAGGAATGATGCTTTAACAAGGCAGTAAGGTGGAAGATTTGGAGAGAGAGGTCAGAGCCAAGCAAATGGTGGGAGCGGGGAGTAGCCAAGGTTGTGCCCTTCGTTGTAAGAGAAAGGCAGCACCTTTGCAAAGGGATGTTAAGGAGGGATGTTATGAACTGTGTTAGCAAATGGCCAATAATTAGGATTCTGAGGGTTACCTCCTGCAGAATTCTGTTGTCAGAGCAGACGGTTTATTGGGTGTTGAAAACGAAGATAAACTTAGATGCACATGATGTATTTCTCTTCAGGAGAGAAGTCGCTGTCACATTGCTTCAACTTCAAGGCTCAACCGGGGGACGATCGGGAAGGCTCCAGTAGAGATACGGATCGCTTTCATTTTGGATGGATCTATATAGTGTAGTAGTGTGAGGAGGTTTGGCCGTATGCTGCACGGCCATAGTTCTAGTTTGATTGAATTAGAGCGATAAAGACGTTAAAAAGGACTTGCGATCAGCCACACCACAAGATTTTTGAGGAGAGATGACGTACAGGTAGCGCGCAATGACAAGTTGTTTTTAGGTGTTTATATGCGGTGTATATGTTAAGTGGTCATCTAGAGTGAGTCCTAGAAATTTTGACTTCTGAAGTAACAGGAATGGGCGAACCATATAAGTTTAGGTTGCTGGAAGAAGATGGCAAGTTCTTCGTTCCTTTTTTCTTAAAAAGCACTGCTGAGGTTTTGGTGGGAGAAAAATGAAAGCCATGGGAGTTACCCCATTGTGAAATATTCTCAATAGCTAGTTGAAGTTGCTGTTCGAGACAATGCAGCCTGGCACGGATATATATAACGCAAGGTCATCAACATAGAGAGAAAAATTAACAGTCGCTGGGATAGAAGTAACGATATTATTAAAACTCTATCCTGCAGAACGCCTTCATCCAGAGTAAAGTGTTAATAGCGGTGACAGAATAGAAGCAGCCACCGAACCTGGATAGATCTGTGTGACAGAAGGCATATGATGAAAAGAGAGAGTTGTCCACGGAAACTGAGCGAATGGAGTTTAAGGAGGATCCCAGTTCTCCACGTTGTGTCGTAAGCTTTTTCAAGGTCAAAAGACACCAAAGGAACCATCCCCACCAGTATGAGAAGGCTTTCCGGATGTCATGGTTTAGCTTTACCAAGGGGTCCGCAGTCGAATGATTTTTGCAGAAACCAAACTGGAAGTTTGAAAAAGCTTGGTGGCTCTCCAGAACAGGGAGAAAGCTACCAGAAACCATTTTCTCCATTAGTTTACAGGAATGACAAGTCAGCGAAATTGGCCTTTGGTTGTCCGCCAACTTTGCCAGGTTTGGGGATAGGAATTAGAAAAGCTGTAGTCCAAATAGATAGAAAAGAAGATTCGATCCAGATTCTGTTATATAGATCCAGCAAAAATGTTGATGCCGAGGGATGGATATGATGGAGCATGATGTACGAAATCATGTCTGGACCAAAAGCACCATCTGTGCTATTCGCCCATGCAGTATGAGATATTTTCTGTGTAACTTTCCACACTAAAGGAAAGGAAGTTGTGGAGTTAACAATCGATATGTATGCTTCAGGATAGCGGAAGAACTCGAGTGGTTGGCAAAACTATAACCTATGCATCCACTACAGCGAGGACGGAGATCGTGTCGCGTTATATTCATGCCCATAACGGTCAGGGACTATGGGTGAGGAGTTGTTTTGGAGTGATGAGATATTTTCTGTGTAACTTTCCACACTAAAGGAAAGGAAGTTGTGGAGTTAACAATCGATATGTATGTTCAAAAAAATGGTTTTCGCGTCTGGCGATTAATACGCTGAGATCTCGCTGCAGCTGCTTTAAAAATAATCATGTTTGGGGTGGTACGGGTTCTTTTGTATTGCCTGTAGAGTTCTTCTTCTCTCAGTTGGCTTGCGCGCACTCTTGGGACCACCAAAGGGTTGCAGACCGCCTGCCCGAGGAAGATTGCGGAATGCAAGCTTCCGCTGCCGAGATGACGACTTGCTGGAAGAAGCGAAAAGCATCATCAACAGTCGGAAACCGGATATTGAAAGGAGAAAGAGGGATAGCTGTGGCCTTCTAGAGGATTCTAGAGAATCTAAAAAACAGCTCATCCCACATGGCCATGTTTAAAACATTTTAACCCCAATTTCTCACCTGAAATAAAAACACTGATCAAACAAAGAAATACCCTTAGACAAAATAAACAACTGAACCAAGACCAATTAAACAAAATCATGGACCTCAGCTCTAGAATGAACAAATTAATCAATTTAACTAAAAAAAAGCAGGCAACAGTATAGTATACTATACCCAACCACTAAACCACTAGTTAACAACTTAACACTACAAAAATATTTTATGTACTATAAAAAAAAAAACACACACACATATTCAAACCACCACCAACCACGAACCATCTGCAAAATATCCCCAGTTCAAAATCAAAACCATGCAATATTCTTTATGTCACACTATTCAAAAATCAACCATAAACCCAAAAATCCTGGTAACAGGAAAAATAATTAAAGTACTAAAAATCGACCAAGAAGAATTCCCAGTCACACTGTATAGGGAGCTGCTGTCTAGAGAATTACAGCAGTTCCCTTTCATATTATTTCATTAATAATAATTAATAGAAAATTATAATAGTTGAAATGTTCATAATTTTCTTTTTTTATAGACAGTAGATCTTATCTAAATTGTAGAAAGGAATTAATGGATGTTTATAAAGGTAGAACCAAATAATGTGTAAAAATAATAAGTATTATAAAACTATGTGAATGTCAGCTGCTATACCTTCAAGAACTTTGTTGATTTAAAGTTAAAATCAAAAATATTATTATTATTATTATTATTATTATTATTATTATTATTATTATTATTATTATTATTATTGGAATTTTATTTATTATTGGTGTGTAATTTGATTTACATACATGTCCCCATATAAAGAAAGAATGCACACGAGTACATATTTCTGTATTCACCAAAATATGTATCTATTATGTGTGTAACCGAATAGGAAAATAATTTCAGTGAATTACATGAATAGTGTCCACCTTTCATATGTCGAAAAAAAGAACAAGGTTGGTGGTATTATAAAAAAAAAAAAAAAAAAAACATTTAAATAAGGTAAAATTGAACATGTTTAAAGGAGTATTAATTAAAAAATGGTATATATTGAAATGTAGTAATAAGGAGACTTGTAAGTGGGAAGGATTTATGAAGTTAATAAAAGCCTCATGGATTTCTCATCACTGCGCATATGTGTATATATTTATATATTTCACAGACATGTTCATATTAAATGTGCTTACAGATTCGATGTTCTTGATGTATGACAAATAAATACTGTGGCAAATAAATCCAACCAAATACTGAAAATCTTTACAAAAACCTTCAGATTGCATTTAAGAAATTTAACTTCTGGCGGTTAATTATTATTTAATACAATAATTATTTAAGTGCGAAATTATATTAAATAAAAATAAGGCCGAACAGCATCCCTAAAGAAATAAGAAAATGAATTGATATTATTATACACTAACAATAAATAGTCTTATTTTCTTGAAAAAAGTTGGTTATATTTATCTTAATTCGTTCGGTGTCTAAGTACTGGACCTGGTCAAAATTCTCTGTAAAATTCCTTCTCATTCTGAGAGGTTGAATTGTGATTCAACAAGAGGTGACAAACTATTGTGTGGTTCTGTGTTGCTTGTACCGCCCCTCCTCTTGATAAACTGCTTAAGGCTGACAACTTCAGATAGAACTAAATATAAGTATTTAATGTTCTACTTTTAACTATAATATAGATCAAGTCAACACTGAAAAAAAAGAACTATAAAATAGACATATATACTATATATATATATATATAGTAATATATATATAATAATATATTATTATATATATACTATATATAATATATATAGTATATATATATATATATATATATATAATATATATATATTATATATATATATATATATATAATATATTATATATATATATATATATATATATATATTTTATATTTATATTTGATAAAATCATAATTGGTAATAAATCAGTCAAGTGATGTTTAGGCTTACATATTAGATAATAAAGATTAATTATAAGTGTTTCTGGATTTAAAATATCTCATTAAATCGTTTGGTTATTTGTGAATTTATTCATTTCTGTAATATGTTATAAATTCTCTATTAATTTATATTTATTGATTACTTTACATATCTAATAGATTAATTAGATTAGAATGAGTATATTCATGGTTGTATGTAAGATTATTCCTAATTATAAGCTTATTCAATTATCAATTAATCTTTTTCAATTTTCAATTATTCTGGCCAACAAAGATTTTGCGGCAAACATTTGAAGGTCATTGTATAGGTAACTTGTTGCCCTGATTTCGAATATGACCTCCGTTTTTCCTAAGATTGCTCTAGTTTTTGAGATACAGGGTGGTCACATAAATACATTTATAACAAACAATTTATGTTAGGTTGTAACGTAATTCACAAAAAAAAAAAAAAAACACGAAAAGATATATATCAAATTGTTATGAGTAAGTACATAAAATGGTAATAGGTCAAACATTCAATTCAGTACAAGGAAATCACAATTAATGCATTACAATTCGCTGTCTATATGATTGTCTTCTTTGTGCAGAATGTGGACAAATCACGTTGAAGGCTCCAAAAATAGTCTGCCACCATGTGTGTATCCCATCTTCCTTGGTATCTTCCTTCCATCACCTTGATGGAACCTCTCCCCTTGTTCCTCACTATAACGTCCTAGATTATCGGAAACCAATCTAAGTGACTATGTAGAAGTGAACTTTTATGCTCATGTTAGCATTCAAATTTTTGAAGTCTGAAAGCATTTCTGTAGCAGTTCTACATCAGTTGGCAGATTTATGGTTGCCCAAAAAGTTCTGAAAAACCAAGACAAAACTTTTCCAGGCAGATGCTTCAATATCAGTCATGCAATTTATGAAATTGTCATCCTTAAGAGCTCTAAATTTAAAGTAGTAGAATTTTGTATGTCTGTCCATGTTCTCACATATTAAAATTTTTCGAAATCAATGTTTTTGAAGATAACTTACTATATATTAAAATTACATAAAATATTAAGTTGAAATATCAAGGAGCATGAAAGATTTTAATTATTAAATAAATCATTATTATAAATCAAGGTATCAACGTTTCAGGGTTCACACTGAAATTTTGAATTTGAATCCCCTGACTTTCCCTGGACCTTCCCTGACCAAATCTGCAAATTTCCCTGACCAGCGTGTTCTTACTTAGGTTTAATAAAATATCTATTAATCATTAATGCAGCCTATTTACTTCAGTTCATACAGTAAATTATTGAAAATTTACTTAGAAACTGTTCATTCATCATGGTAATGAATTTAAAAAAAAAATTTTTTTTTTAGTAATCAGCCTTATACCTTCCCCATAGCCGTCCAACCCACTCCTTTTTTATTTTTTCCACAAAGTAAAGTATTTATTTATACAAAAAAGAAAAATCAAAATTAAAAGCTTAAATTAAAAGCCTAGGTGCATAACGTCCACTGTGATCACCAAAAGTTCTACAATGGGAGATGTTAGTTAAAAACTTTTTCTTCTCAAGCATCTGAATTTGATTTTATAGCGTTTCTTCTGTCAAAGTTTTCAGTTTTAACATCTTTCTCTACTCTTCAAGTTTATTAATCTGTATGGATAATTTTCTTTTTTCAACCTTTTTTTCTCTTTCGTTCTTTTTGGTTCTGTTTTGACCCTGAGATGTTCTTCATATCTCTATTGGCAGCTCTTACATTGGTCAACATTTTTTTAGTGATAGGAACTTTATGAATACTTTCATGAGATCTTATAGCATTGTCCACTGTTCTTTGAGAAATCAGACTATTTTCTTTCAGATTCTCCACTTAAAATTGCTTAATTATAGACAAACCCTCCTTCCACTGTCTTATTTCCATGCGAAAATATCAGTCCTAATTTATAATTTGCCACAATTCCACATAACATTTATTCCCTGGTACTAAAGAAGAAAAAAACAATCAAGTCTCTTAGAAAGACAATCACCATCCAAAAAAAATATTTTGAATTTTAATTCAAGGGGAGAATGAGCTTCACTGCAAAAGTAGAGTGTATTGTGGCTTTTGCCTTTCTAGACAAAATGGCGAGCAAGTCCATGGTTAATCAAACATACTTACATTTCATCAGCCCCATTTTTAAAATTTGAAGCGTACCGCACCTAGTCATGGAAAACATTAATTTAAACTGTTTCCCCTATATCTGCCACACGAGTTCACAAGACATTTTATTCATCCACCGCCTTTAATGCATATAGTTATTTCAGATCTTGTAACATCATCTTTAATTGCAAAAAGATGACACTGATTGATAAAACTGGTTGCGTTTGGTTATTAGTAGGAATACTTCAGGGTCCATATTACACATCGGTTGGAGTATTGATTAGAAGTTGATCGGAAATGACACTTAATTTTCAGTGCACACACACTTTCACTAATATTACTAATATTTGCATTATTAGAACACGTAACGAAAAAAGCTTTTTCCAATGATATTTGATCCTTGCTGAGTTTTTGATAAAAATCAAATGAGTTTCCCCCCTTTTTCTTGAATGTGAAATCTTCTGCTTGGCAATCCATGTTAGATAGATCAAAGTTCTTTTCACATATACTTAACAGTATGCCTTGGAACTATCAGGTCCTTTACCCAACCACCTGATAAACTGTGGGTTTCAGTTTGACGTCCAAACCACTGGTCGTTAAAAGTTAGTTTTTTTGTTTTGAAGTTTCATTTTATAATAACATAAATATCAATACCTTCAAACTGCCACAAAAATCCCAAAATCACTTCGTCAACCCTCAAAAAAAAAACACACACCTCAAAAAAGTATAAATCCCCTAAAAGAAAAAGATATAAACAGATTAAGTCTAAAGTCTTACAGTCTAAAACACATCCATTTATACCAATCACCTTCAATCGAAAAGATGAACTTGGGAAACAACCTCTACAAACAGAATAGGAGAATAGTAGGTAATAGTGAACTAAAAATAGAAAGAAAAAGGATAGAAGTAGATTTATGGAATGTCATTCATCGCCCATCCTTTTCATTCACTTAATTCAAATGACCTCTTACATTCACAATTATACAGTAAGTCAAAAAAAAATATAATCAAAACATATTTGCATACTTCGGTCACATGGATCTTTTCTTCCATATGTTTTTGAAATTTTAAAAAATTTTCCCTGACCTTTCAGCATATCTTAAGACGTTTCCCTGACTTTCCCTGACCATTTTTCCCCTGACTTTCCCTGACCTATCCCTGACTTTCCAGAAAGTCCGTGACCCTGATTACTATTAATATTAACTAACAAATATCATCTCTTGAAAAAGATTTTCTTTTGCTTATGTTTTGTTTCAAATATCATTATCATAATTAAAAATCATGTGAGGAAAAAAAAATACTTTAAAGTTAGTTTAAATTTTCATTTTATCTTTTCATTCTTCTTTGGCAAATTTAAAATAAAACTTAATACCGTCTTTCATTATTCACAAATCTGGCCGGTCTTAAACCTTAAGAATTTGGATAATCAGAGAATAGCCGATCATAAAAAGAAAAAATTAATAAATTGTAAATATCAAGAAAAAACTTTTTCAATCAAAATTTTTCAAAACCTTAGTAGAACATAAAATTAAACTCGTCATAAGAAAAGAAAAAAAACTTAAAAAAAATTGGACATTTATCTCCAAAACAATATTCGCAACCCAACGGAATGGATCGTGTCTTTCTTTTTCTTTTCCCTAACAACTAAATTCTCCACATCTATGTCCTCCCACAAAAAACTCTTTCTGTCTGAATAGATATTTTTCTCTCTAAACCTTCTCAGCTACGCCCTTCATTCCTTCAATTCATTGAAGCACTCTGCTTACTCCTCATACTCTCTTCATCTCTTCGAATTCCTGGACTCGGGGTACATCGTTAATATATGCATTTTTTTATTTTTTTTTATTTTTTAATGAAAACTCAAAATCTTCATTTTAAAAGAAACATTCGAGAACAATTTAGATGTTAGAGGTGAGACTTTATGCTTCCTTAATAACGAGAAAATTTAAATATTCATTACCTCAAATTAAAGAAAAAAAAAGTGAAATGGTGATGATTGTCATTTGCTACTAAATGTGGCTGTGAAAATTGCGCATCAAACAACGACATCGTAAATGTCACCTAATATACAGATACTTAGTTTTCAATTTATTCATTTTCATTCATTGTATCTGGGAATATACTGATAATTTGGTTAAATTTATTTCAACAGGAAAATTATCAAAGGCTTTTTCTCCATTTTCACATTTACACAACTTTCACGTACCTTGATAAAATCAAGATAAAGTGCCATCCTAAAATCACCTTTCGGTACTTCTCTCTGCATTAGCAGGATAAGCTTTTAAAATAATAAATCGTACAAAAGCACACTATTCATCTCTCTATCGCAAAACTTAGAAAAACAAAGGAGACAATTGGAGGGAATTAAAGAGAAATAAAGAAAAAGTGAAGTGATTTTACCTGAGCCCTTAACAATGTTAAATATGCTTGGCATAAACCCCACACAGAAATCGTGATTTAAGATTTTGTTGACCAATTACTTAACATCTTGAACAGGGTAAAGATGGAGACCATTTTGACCTTTAATGGAACAAACTTGCTTACTGAGAGTTCTTCTCTGACTAGAAAGTAAAAAAACAAAGAAACAAGAATTAAAAAAACGACCATAACAGAAATAAAATTAATGGTTCTTAAGATCTGTTTTAGTAAAATATATATATATATATATATCATATATATATATATATAATATATATATATTATATACTATAAGTATATATATATAATTATATATTATATATATATATATATATATATAATATATATATATATATAATTATATTATAATATATATATATATAATAATACATACTATATATATATACTATATATACTATATACTATATATATAAATATATATATTATATATAATAATAATAATAATAATCAATACATAATAATAATAATAATAATAATTAATAATAATAATAATAATATTACTTCTTATCTATAAGGGTAAAGGAGATAAGGAACTGTAAGAACTATAGGGAATTAGTTTACAGTGTTGAACGGAAGAGTATAGCTATGCCTGTCAATTTGGTTGAAAGTGCGTTGAGTGACTGAGGGACTTGTTCTGGAAAAGAACAAGGTGCATTTAGAAAGGGTAGAGGAATGTGTAGATCAAATATTCACATTGAAACAAATGACTGAGGAAAATTGAGAAAAGAATAAAATGTGTATTTAGGTTTTATTAAACTTGCCACAACAGGCATATGACAGGATTACATAGGAGAGCTCTGTTGGCTGCATGTTAGTGATATATTCGGTATGATGGGTAGCTTTCATTGAATGGAATCAAAATAGTAGGTATTTCGATAGTGAAGCTTGTGTAAGTGTGTTAGAATATATGGAGTTGAAAGTGAATGGTTTAAATATATAGGTAAAGTGAAGGCAGGGATGTGTTAGGTCTCCTTGGCTCTTTAATCTTGTTTATGGAAGGGGTAATGAAACAATTATAGGTAGGGGTGGAAGGAGAGGTATAAGAGTTGACTGCAGAATGGAGAGAGTGGACAGCGTGCCCTGCTCATTGTGAGCTGATGATTGATTTTTGTGCCTGCATAATTTTGAAGCAAAGTTTGAGAGGATGGTAGAGGGTTTGCAGGGTGTTAAAGAGGGTTTGAAAGATTACTGTAAAATGTTTGATAAGAGTAAGGGTGATGGTAACGTGCAATGAGAATCGCAATTGTCAAATCATGTTGGATGGTGAGCTATTGGAACAAGTATCTGAGTCTGAGTCTACTATTTAGATTTTAGGCTATGTTTGAATGGAACAAGCGGAATGGATCGATGCAGTGTTTTAGGGAAGTTGTTTAATGGTAGGAAGCGTGGACTTGGTTAGTAATTAAATTGTTGGTAATTACTAAAGGGACTAAGTCTCCTGAGTATGCTAGGGTTTGTGCATGAGTAGTTTACTGGTATTTAATGTATAGTAGTGGAAACTTATGGTATGAATAAAAGTATAAGATCCATTTATTTTCTTCATTTATGCCTTTCTTCATAACAGACAACTCCCTAACACTTACATTTCTCATTGTATCAATTCTTCTCACACCTAAACACACTCTCTAAGATTGTCCACCTTGAACAGATTGCCACTAATCTGTTTCAGCATGGACAATCTTAGGACGTGTTTAGTTGTGAGGAAGAATTTGAAAAAATGAAAGAATGTGTTTGGGAGTTGTCTGTTTTATGGAGGCACAATGGCTATAAAATTAGAATAAATAAATAAGTGTATTAAGGACGTAGGGTTCGGGAAAAAAAACGTTTTATTTTCTAAATCATGAATTTCTCGGGGATAACATAAATTTGGTGAGGTGCTTTTTCGTATGTTTTTCAGTTTTTTCATTGTTGTTCATCCCATTTGCTTGTATAAATATTACGAAGCTCTTTTCCCCGTATGAGGGGAGAATTTCATTTTTAAATATGAGGATACCTGACGTTAAACAAATATTCCATTTTGATTTATAAATAGCAGAACTTACCTTTCTCTTATATTTTATCAATTGTTTTTTACTACAAGTTCTATAGTAGGTTGTAGCCTGCAGACTGCTGTTTGTAGGCCTCTACTTATTAATTTTACTATGTATTTTACATTTGTATCATATAATCATATTGTAAAATTTACTTTTTAAAACTTAATGTATATTACATTTTATATATGCCTAAGAATGAATTTCGCTCTGACAAAAAACTCAAACAAAAAGATGTAAGAAAGGAGCAATGTTGAAATAAATAAAACAAATATTGACAAATTAACAATTATTACAGATGTAAATGCAAGGAGGAGGAACGAGTCATGACTACGAATTATCAATAGAAATTGCTCGAATCACAATGCCTTTTGACTTTCAGCATAGATTCACTAGTTCACCAACTCCCCCAGACTCCCAGTCATACTGAGTACTGCAATACGAGTGCTGTGACTACTTGTCTAGCTTCATTATCACTGGGCTCATCAGCGTGATCAGCTACATTTAATTTTGATATGACTGATAAGTCTGATATCTCAGTCGTAATGATAGTTATCTAGTGAGAATGCACAGTGGTGAAGGAGCAGGGCAGTCAACAGGACTCTTAAGCTTAGCTGCCTTAGCATTCTCCTGTCTCTCATTTGAAAACTTTTCATGAAAATTTCCATAGTTCTTAGACTTTAAATTGACCAATCTAAAACTAGTTTTGCAACATCTTACACAACAAAAGTTACCATTTCAATGCGAGGGCCTTTGCTATCTTTTATTTCCTTAAAAAGCACAGTCACACGACTTTTTCCTATGGTGTCATTTCTAAATTTTGAATTAAATAATTTATGATAAAAATGTTATTGAAAGCTGAAACAGCAGGTAAAAAACATTTAAGGAAGCCACACATAAATAGTTATTGAATATCAAAATGTCAGATAAAAATAAAAAATATGCGAAAATTCCGATAAAATTTGAACACCAACTCAGGGGGCTTCCACCTGTAGGAAATGGGAACCAAAAAATGTCCAAAATTAGGAGCATATTGCTAAAAGCAGGGTTGCGTGATTTTTTGTTATATTAAAAAATAATCAAAAAAATCAAAAAATCAATGATTTTCTTGATTTTTTTGAAGGGTGTTTTTTTTGATTTTTCAGGCACCAAATGCCTTTTCAATTTATTTTGATTAAAATTTAGTAAATATCCTTAATTATTTACTCTAATTAATAAGTTTAGAAGTATAATATTATTAGTTTTAAAATAATTATTTAAATTATATATATACACTGTATAATATCTGAGTAATTCAATTTATTTATTTCTTTATTGAAATAATTTGAAACTACATTGATGAAGTTTGCTTATTATATAGATGAAAATATACTTATCATTAATCAGGTGATAACTAGTAATAATTATTAATTTAGAAAAAAATTTGCCTAAAAAATAAAAAAAATAAAAAAATCAATGATTTTTTTTTTTTTTTTTTTTTTTGATTTTTTTAGGTACAAATTGCCTTTTTATTATTATTATTGATAAAATTAGTAAATAATCCTAATTATTACCTAATTAATAATAAGTTTAGTAAGTATAATTATTATTTAGTTTAATTATTTAAATTATATACAGTATATACACTGTATAATATCTGAGTAATCTAATTTTATTTATTTCTTTATTGAAAATGATTTGAAACTACATTGATGAATTTGCTTATTATATAGATTAAATATACTTATCATTAATCAGGTGATAACTAGTAATAATTATTAATTTAGAAAAAAAATTTGCCTAAAAAATTCAAAAAATCAATGATTTTTTTTTTTTTTTTTTTTTTGATTTTTTTAGGCACAAAATTGCCTTTTTATTTATTTTTTGATAAAATTAGTAAATAATCCTAATTATTACCTAATTAATAATAAGTTTAGTAAGTATAATTATTATTTAGTTTAATTAATTAAGTTATTTAAATTAAATAAATACTGTATAATATGAGTAATCAAATTTTATTTATCTTTATTGAAAATGATTTGAAACTACATTGATGAATTTGCTTATTATATAGATGAAATATACTTATCATTAATCAGGTAATAACTAAGTAAATAATTATTAATTAAAAAAAAAAAAATTTGCCTAAAAAATCAAAAAATAAAAAAAATAAAAAAATCAATGATTTTTTTGATTTTTTGATTTCTTTGATTTTTTTAGGCACAAATTGCCTTTTTAATTATTATTTTGATAAAATTAGTAAATAATCCTAATTATTACCTAATTAATAAGTTTAGTAAGTATAATTATTATTTAATTTAATTAAGTTATTTAAATATATATATATATACTGATATAAATATATGAGTAATCTAATTTTATTTATTTCTTATTCAAATGATTTAAAACTACATTGATGTAGATGAAATATACTTATGATTAAATGAAATATACTTATCATAATCAGGTGATAATAGTTAAAAAAAAAAAATTATTTAGAAAAAAAAAATTTTGTCCTAAAAAATCAAAAAAATCAAAATGTCAATGATTTTTTGATTTTTTTTATTTCTTGCAGTTTTTTTTAGGCACAAATTGACTTTTATTATTTATTTTAAATTAAAATTAGGTTAATAATCCTAATTATTACTTAATTTATTATAAGTTTAGTAATTAAATTATTAGTTAGGTAAAATAAAATACTAACTATATCTATATTGTATAATATCTGAGAAATCTAATTTTATTTATTTCTTTATTGAAAATGATTTGAAACTACATTAATGAATTTGCTTATTATATAGATGAAATATACTTAGTCATTAATCAGGTGCTGAAACCTAGTAATAATTATTAATTTAGAAAAAATTTGCCTAAATCAAAAATAATTCAAAACAAATCAATAATAAATAAGTTTTTCATAAAAAAAATCAATTGATTTAATCAACTGATTAAATCAATGCCAACCCTGATTATTTCAGATTTTATATTTATCGTTTGTAAATTCCACAATTTAATTGAAAAAAAACGAAAAAAACAAATTTTTTACTTGTTTTTTTCAGGCTGTGTTTTTTTCATGAAAAAAACTGTTTTTTTTTGGTCAAAATTACGAGCTTGTTTTTTTCCTTGCAAAGACTCTAATTTTGAACCATTTTAAGATATCTTTCGCTCACTATTTGTCCTTGGTTTAGCGGATGCATAGTTGATAAGTGTGCTTGGGATCCACAACATGGATTGCAGTCGTAAAGGAATATCTGAGAAATGAATGAGGTTTGGCAGAGGAAAGAAGAAGCAGTACATGAACAATAATTAAGTGAATGGAGGGTTATGTGATTGGTTATGTTGTGGGTCTTCTGACACAAAGGATGATCCCTACATTGAAGAGAGGTACCACAGACAGGTGTCCATCACGAGTGAAGGAGGCTCTCAGGTGGGCATTTTTTTGACTGCAGTTGACTCTCCACTTAAGGGTCAGTTGTGATGGGATGGCAGGGAAGAGGGTGATTCCTTTTGACTTAGATGATGCATCACCTCACCTCAATCTGGAGAAAGGAGGAAGATAAAGAATAATATTATATATATATATATATATATATATTATAATATCAATATATATATATATATATAATATATATATATATATATATATATATATAATATTATAATATATATAATATATAGTATATATATATATATAGTTATATTATTACCGTATATATATATATATATATATATATATATATAATATATTATATATATATATTATATAGTATATAATATATTATATATATATATATATATATATATAAATATAGATATATATATATATTATATATAGTATATATATATATATATATAGTATATATATATATATATTATATATATTAATATATATATAATACTAATAATATATATATATATATATATATATATTATATAATATATATATATATATATATATATTATATATATATAATATATAGCCTATATATATCACACTTACAAGCTGAAAAATAAAATTCCCAATTTGAAGCTTACTAAGGATGCAATAAAAATTTTTCATGTAAGACATTTTAAACAACATGAAGTTTTACCCTTTTCAAAACTAATATCTGAAAAATGCAAATAAATGTAAAATAATATTTGTACAATATAGTATATATATATATATATCATATATATATAGATATATGATATATATATAGTATAATAATTATATATATATATTTTAATTATAATATAATATATATATATATATAAATATATATATATATACTTATATATAATATATAATATCATTAGGATTGAACCCGAACGAGGCAATTTTTTGGTCCGGCAAACTGAACTTTCCAGAACCTTGGAAAAAGTTCCGGTTGAAAACTGGACTTTTCGACTTCAGCTAAACCTTACATATTCTACTGAAAACTTGTCTGATTTAGACTGTGTGGGGTCTCTCTAGAAGTATCTGGGATCTTGTCATATCCATATTGTGAACTCCAAGTTCTGTAAGCCAAAATTTGGATAAGCGGCGATCAGTAAATTTATTAAGATAAAATAGGAATTATAACTATAATAAAGTTCTATGGGTCTTTCACAACGACCTATTTTGATTTTTGGTCAATAAAAAACAAAAATGGGAGGTATCTAGACATGTTGCCTCTGTTAATTAGGTGTGCAATTTTTAAAATAAGTTAAAAAAGTAAGTACCAATTGTCCTTGGCGTAAAAAAAGTTTAGATAAAATATTGATATCAAATTAGGCCAAAAATCCTTCCATTCTTTGTCCTCTTCTTAACCACCTAATATTGGGTCAATATTAAACAACATGGGAGACATTTAAAGATACTGTGTGTTTCCTCTATTAAATAAAACACGCTTTATAGAACAATTATGTCAAAATAAATACCCTCTTCCTTTGAGTAAAAATTTACCAAGGTTTACAAATTGGCTATGAAATTGTCAGAAGTCATTCCATTATTTTGTCCCTTTTTACGACCTCTTTTGGGTCAAATAAAAACAAATTGGAAGACATCTAGACATCTTGCCTCTAGTGTGAATGTGAATTGCTGGCCTGTTTTGTATTTGAATGCAGAGAATGTGTTGTTAAGGAAGGAGATGACAAGACTGAGTTGAAAATTATGAATGGATTGAAGATGAAAGTATTTGAGTTGAGCAAAGAGGAAGTGTTAGGAAAAAGTGTTAGTAGGGATGTCAAGGTTGAGGAGGGAGCAGGATTAGGGTGTAGACAGGAATAGTGATTCACCTAGGCAGGAAGATGAGAGGGAAAGATAAATTAGTTGATAATTATAGGTCTGCAGAATGGAATTATAAGTTAGTAGAATTAGAAACAATATAATTTTGTTGGCGGAGAGGAAGACGCTATTGGTTAGGGTCCATGACAATGGTAGCTGTGGATCTAGGTTAAAGTAAATTTGTTTTATTGACAAATTGTTAATTGAAAAGTGAGTTAATTTAATACGAAAAATAAATGTACAGGTTAAGGGCTAGAGTTGAGAAAAATAAAATAAAATACAAAAGGATAAAGTAAAAAAAATGAATTAATTAGGATGCATTGTAAATATTAAGAAAGAAGGAACCAGGTTAGAGTAAAGAAGTATACAAATTGTAGGAAAAATGGGATATATATATTATATTGTTATATATTATATTATATATATATATATATAGTATATATATATATATATAATATATATATATTAAATAAATATATTATATATATATATATAATTATTATATATATTATATATATATATGTGTGTGTTGTAGGGTTGCACATGTGTGTTAAAATTGTTGTGTGTGTATACGTATATGTAAGTAAAAAAGGAAATTTTGATAAAATTAAATGTAAACAAAGTGTGTATGTATTGTGGTCGCGCGCATGTATGTTGCCGTATATATGTAAGTTCAAAGTAGCCAGATTGATCCACAGATAGAAAATAGCATTTAAGGAATAAGAAAAGAAGAATGATTTGATAAATAAGGAATAGTAAATTACGATAGGGAGACGAGGAATTTATTATTTGATTAATAATCGACATATTTTTATTTCTAGAACCGAGATTTACCCAGAAAATGGAAAAAGTCAATAAAAATATTTGCGCTAGAGTAAAAATGCAAAAATTCTGGCAAGTCGGTGATGACGTCACCAAAAGCAAACTTTGATGGCGTTGACCGGGTTGTCGGGAGCTCACTCTTTGTTTGGATTCCATCCTGATCGGTTGTTCTGATTATTTATTGTAAACTTTTTGTTTGTGCTTTTAAATTGTTTTGATTTTTGTTTTTATATATATATATATAATTGATATAGATTGTAAAAATAATTATTTATTTATTTATTACGTATTCGCCTTGATCGGAAATACTTAGGTAAGTTAAAACTGATTGAGTTATGTGAAGCCGAGAATTAGGATTATTACATTAGTAGTACTCAATAAATAAGACTTTTTGTCATTGTCTTGAGGAAATAAAATTTACGTTGAATGAATAACAGCATTAGCGTTTGTTTTAAGAATGATTAAATAACAATAATTGTGCTTTGTTTATGGAAACTTTTTGACACAGATATTTGACATTTTGTTTAATAGCTATAGCATTTAGTTCATTCAAGTGTTCCGTCTGTCACCACTTACAGGAATTTCGTGGTGCTATTTAGCATTTTATTTGATAAATATAGCATTTGGTCTATTGAAATATTACGTCTGTCACAACTTACAGGAATCTTGTGGTGATATTTAGCATTTTTAGATGATAGTCATAGCATTTATATTATTCAAAGATTACGTCTGACACCACTTACGTGAACCTTGTGGTGATATTTAGCATTTTTAGATGATAGTCATAGCATTTATATTATTTAAAGACTACGTCTGACACCACTTATCTGAATATTGCAGTGATATTGAGAAATATTTAATGAAAAATATTAGCTTTGTAAATAAAATTTATAGGGTTTAAATCTATTTAGCCGGTGAAAATTAATAGCCACTTATATATTTAATTGTGAGTGTTTCGGAATCAGGATTGTGTATATATATATTACGTTTTTAACTTTGGAGTTTTTAATAAAATAATAATTCAGAGTTTCTTTTATTGAGCAGTATTTTGTTTTTAAAGAGATTGCATATATTTTTGAAGGTACCTTGGATGACTTCGAGGTTTATATAGTTGTCCATAAGTATCAAATTTTACTACGAGATTTTAAGATATGAAAAGTTGAAACTGTATTACGTGGTAAACGTAGTTACGGAAAAGATAGTTTATCATAATTTCTAACCATTGTTTTGAGTTGATAGAATTTAAGAGTTTTTACCACAATCTTCAGTAGTTGTTTGAACTTGGAGCAATTTTCAGAAATAATTTTGCACGGAGTTTCAGAAATAATTTGTGCACGGAGTTTCAGAAATATTTTGGTGCACAGAGTTTTAAAAATATTTGTAATACTAGACCTTTGAAAATAAGTTAACATTCTGACTTTGAAAATAAGTTAACATTCTGACTTTGAAAATAAGTTAACATTCTGACTTTGAAAATAAATTAACATTCTGACTTTGAAAACAATTCAGTTTATAGACTTTGAAAACAGTTCAGTTACGGACGTTGAAAACAATTTAGTTTATGGACTTTAAAAATAATTTGATTTGCAGACTTTGAAATTACTTAGTTGTAAAATTTTTGAAACCCTTTGACATATAGACTTTGAATATAACTTAGTATACTTAGTTTACTGCGACTAAAACATACGTTAATATACTATACTGATTTTGAATTGTGAGTTTGTATACTGACTTAAATATAGTTCGACATTTTGATTTTTTTTTTAACTGGATTGACTTATATACTTTATTGATTTGATTCCGTAAACATTTAGAAGTATATTTATCGACTTGGAAAGTGATTAGTTTACTTCATTTTAGAAATTTTATAAAACAGAATCTCAGACATTGGACTTTGGTGCGGATTTGATTTATGTTGGTGCATAGTGAACATTGACTTTGACTTAAACTTTTTAGGAAGTTGACTGTTAATTTCAGACTTCGAAATAATTTGCGATGACAACTTTGGTTTAAACATAACGACTTTACATTTTTGTTTTGAAATAAGTTACTATATCTGATTTTTGTCAAATACAACGACTTTTGATTGAGACTTTGAAATATTTCATTACGGTTTGCTTTTGTTTTGGTTCACAGATTTTTGGAACTTGACTTGAGATAAGAGAACTTAGAAATAAATTTGACTTAATCAGTTTGGAATAGAAATTCATAGACACTTATGGTTTTCAGCTTGGGTTTATAATTATTTGATTGAACTTAGCCACATTGGTTCTGATTTCGGATTGTCATTGATAGCTCTAGAAGTGGATTTTGAGATTGGTTTTACAAATCATAACAACATAACTGAATTGAGAAACTTAAGTGGATTTTTAGAAATTTGTTTGACCTTGGTTATAGTTTACAGAAGTGAACTCGATTAATAAGTGATTGAGGTTATAATAACAATTGAACACGTTTGAATATTTTTTATTTGGGATTTTATAAATAAAAGAATAAGATCAGCTACTTAATTTTATTAGTTAACATTGATTTGAGTGAACTTTTTACTGGATCGATAGCTTTAGCATTTGAACAATAGTATTTAATACAATAGCATTTAATAACTGGATTTATAGTTAAATAACTTTTGGTTCTTTCTTCTAGTACCTCGGTTGAACTCACATTGACATTCAACATTGAGGTTTATATTTTTATCGCATTAGCATTTATTTTATATAGAGTCTGGTACGGTTTTGCACATCTGGAACAGCTTGAATGAATACGGTGTTCATTTTGTCGATTTAAATATTGAGTAACAACTGAAATTGCCTACGAAAAACTACAAGTACAATTACTACAAGGGTAATAAAAATAGAACAGCTTAATTTATTACATAAGTAGGATCGATTTATTTGCGATTAAGACACAACGCTTTGATTGATCGATAAGTTTAGAATCCATTATACAACATAGTAGGTTATATGTAGATAGAATCTTAAATTCCACCCTGGAGTATATCTAAAATAGTGCATTTGTTTGTGAGGTAGCATTTGAGGCCTTTTGAGCACCTACCACAATAGATTTAAATTTTTGGTGCCCGCTGTGACGCCAAGGATTTGATGGATTTATTGGCGGATAAAATTGTGAAATAGTATAGGGTTAGGTCAAAACGGAAATTTTCTGAAAAAATTTAGCTGTTTTGAAGTTCTTTTTTTTTGTTTTGGAGGTGAAGTAATGGTGATGCAGGCAAAATGAAAAATGCAGGGAGAAGTGATATAGGGGGTACAGGAAGCCTAACAGAACCAGTAGAAATATGCGGTGAAAACGGGGATTTAGAGGAGTGCCAGTGGGAGGATTTATGGGGGTCTAAGCTCCCGGATATATGGAAAATACATAGGAGACAATGACACTTAAATCAGTACCACCTCCACTAGTAACCATCTAACTACCAGAACATCCAAACCTATATTAACTGCGCAAAGGCTTCTACAGAACATAAGTACCACGAAGCCGACTCTAATTATGAAATTTATTCTGGTAAGACTTCAGGGTGGGAGTTTTGAGGATGTTTTGAAAGAGTTTCGAGATATAGTTCGTATCTCATCTTACCTTCATGAGCTTCCAGAAACATGGAAGCAGTGGTTTTTGGGCGAAAGCTATATTGCGCATGAGAATATTGTTAGAAGCTTCAATATGTCGGAAGGTGGAAGAGATGACAGTATATCTAAAGTGTAAAAGAAAAGTTTATAATGATGGATATAATAGAGGCAACTGACCATAGTAAAGATATACTTCTTAACAAGATTTTGGCGCAGCACAGAGGAATTAGAAGATGAGGTCTAATAATAAAAGTTATTCCCATGCGATTAGGACAAACCTTGCGGATTTGTCTTGGCATGGACAGTGCCCAGACCTTTGTATGTCAGATGAAGAAACTTAAAATTATGGATGGATTGAGCAATGATGCGGTCGCAAAGGTGAAGTTTGCTACGTTAACAGAACCAGATATGAGCATAAATAAAGTGATTGGAATTGCACATAATGTAGAGAAGTGTTTTCAGATGGATCAAAATATGGGAGAAAAAGAGAAGAAACAGACTAAACAAAAAGTACCACCAAAGAAGGAGATACAAATTACAGAAACTAAGGTTGAAAAAAGACAAGATCTTAAATGTGATTTTTGTAAGCGTGAGGGACATCTTGAAGCGACTTGCTATAAGAAAAACAACTGTTGCTTCTTTTGTGGAAAAAAGGGTCACAGAATACAAGAGTGTAGAAACCGGAAGACACGTAATGATAGTGGTAAAAACCAACAGCAACAACAAGGAGACACTACTACTACTACTAGTAGTGATACAAGACCAATAAGAACGTTAAATTGCCCCTTTTGTGATCAGAATCATTTAATGAAAGATTGCACCCAATTTAAAGATGCATTACGAGGGAGAACATCTTCGGAAAACGAGTAACACCCTTAACAGAGCAAGGTAGTAAGGGTGTACAGAAGAAAAACCTTGCAGTAGCAAGTTTGGATGAGCGTATTTACGTATCTATAGATACTTCCATAGGAACCGTTCGAGCTTTAGTTGATACGGGCGCTGAAGTTAATCTCATGTCCTTAGATATAGTGAACAAATTAGGATTAAAATTGATCAAACAAAAAGAAATTCAACTAGTCGGAATACACGGTGATTGTGAACCAACTTGTGGGGAGGTGTATTTTTCTTTCTATTTGGGGGGATATTTGGTGAAAGATGAGAGGTTTATTGTTAGCAATAAAACCAAACATGACGTTATATTAGGGATAGGATTTATTAAAACTCATTGTTTGACCATCGATTTGCAAGAAAATAAGATGACTTGCCGGTTTCAAGAAAGAGAAGTTTTTCTTTGTGATAT
Source organism: Trachelipus rathkii (assembly GCA_015478945.1). Classification (NCBI taxonomy): domain Eukaryota; kingdom Metazoa; phylum Arthropoda; class Malacostraca; order Isopoda; family Trachelipodidae; genus Trachelipus; species Trachelipus rathkii. The sequence continues at coordinate 24,911 of JABUQX010009267.1, read as the reverse complement.
AAGTCGGAATCATATAGCGCTAAATAACGTGGAATTAAAATTGGAAAAAAATACAACAATTAAGGCTGGATACATTAGTACTATAGAATTGAGTTGGCCAGATGGGATCAGTGGACCGCAGTTATATAGGACGGAAAGAAAGAATTGTGATTTGGATACAAGAGGGTTATTGATTTCAAATACTGTGAACTCTGGCCCTAGAACTTTTGTGAGTGTTATAAATTTGGGTGATGAAACTGTGCATTTGCCAGCTGGAACCGTTATAGCCGAAGCTGTAGAGTTAATAGAAAGAGGAAATAAATTGATGGAAGTAAGAGAAATCAGTCAAATAGAAGTGGAACCACCAGAAACAGAAGTATCATTAGAAGAAAGATTTCAGTTGTCTCAGACAGATTTAACAGAAAAACAGAAGGAAGAAGTTATAGAAGTATTAAGACAGTTCACGGATATTATTAGTAAAGATGAAAATGATGTTGGATACACAGATAAAATAGCTCATCACATTCAGTTAACCGATGAAACGCCCATTAAACAGAAAGTTCGGCGTTTTAACCCGAAGATTCAAGCTATGGTCGACGAAGAACTAACTGGATTGGAAGAACAGAAAATCATACAACCTTCGAAAAGTCCGTGGAGCAGTCCTTTGGTTCCAGTTATCAAGAAGAACGGTAAAATTTGAGTGTGTATCGATTATAGGGCCCTCAACCAGAGAACTGTTAAGGATAGCTTTCCTTTGCCTGTTGCAGCGGATTATATTTATAATTTGAAGGGGTCTGTCTATTTTTCTTTGTTAGACATGACTAAGGGTTACTATAATGTCCCAGTAGACGAAGAATCCCGACCATTAACAGCTTTTTCTACTGCAACGAAGCATATGGAGTTTGTCAGATTGCCTTTCGGATTAAGTAATAGCCCAGCGACATTCCAACGGTTAGTCAACTTGATGCTGAGTGAATTCGACTGGACACAGGTAATTGCCTATTTAGACGATATTTTGGTGCTAGGACGAAGTTTCGAAGATCATTTAAAAAATTTAAAAAATGTTTTAAAAAAGTTAAGAGAGTATAACTTAAAAGTGAAACCGGAGAAATGTAGCATTTTCCGAAGAGCAATAAAATTTTTGGGTCAGGAGGTTAGTGCTGAAGGATTATTGCCGTTAAAAGAGTATGTAATAGCATTTTCCAACGAGCAATAAAATTTCTGGGTCAGGAGGTTAGTGCTGAAGGATTACTACCATTAAAAGAGTATGTAACAGCCATACAAAATGCAGCAGTCCCTAAAACCGTCAAGCAGTTACAGAGTTTCCTCGGAAGTATTAATTATTATAGGAGACACATACCGAACGCTTCCCAACTGATGAAGCCATTGTCACGGTTAACATCTGGAAAAAGTATTAAGTGGACGACAGAATGCCAATACAGTTTTGATCAATTAAAGAAAGTAATGAGTGAGTCACCGATTTTATCCTTCCCGGATTATGAAAGCGTGCAACCACTTGAGTTGTATGTTGATGCATCGGGTACTGGTGCAGGCGCTTGCCTGAAACAGCAACAAGAAGGAATGACTAGAGTGATTGCATACGCATCAATGAGTTTTGGAGGTGCGCAACTCAACTACAGTACCTTAGAAAAGGAGTTGGCAGCATTAAGATGGGGGGTAAAAACCTTTCGAGTATTCTTGAGATGTAGGAAGTTTTTGATATGGTCGGATGATCACCAACCACTCACTTATCTGCATAACATGGCAGGAGTCAATTCAAGAATAGCGAGAACTTTGGCTGATTTGTCGGAATATGACTTTGAGATCCGTTATATACCTGGAAAGTTTAATCACATAAGTGATTTTTTGTCAAGGTGTGGAGTAGGTGAAATCGAGGAAGCAGTAGCACCAGAAGTAGAACAAGATGCAATACCTGTAGGATTTCTTGTACAAGATATTCCTGGAGGGGGTCCTTATTTCAGGCAATAGCCTTACACCTATATGGAACAATGGAAACCCATAAATTAATTAGAGAAAAAGCCGTGAATAGGATACAAAATGATATTACTGAATATGGGTTGACAGACACTAAACAGCAAAGACAGCAAATACGAAGAATGAGTAATTTGGGTACCATGGTAACTGCAGAAATAATAGAAGCCTGTGCAAGAGAAAACAGTATAAGAATATGGGTCTATCATGGTAAAGATTTAAAAATTCAATATAACACTAAGGAAGATCAAGAATTACCAGTTTGCCATTTACAGTGTATAGACGGTATTCATTTTAATTTATTAACGCTCGAGAAGGTAGAAATTCAGAATATGGACGTTTTTGAAGAGTTTGATGTGGTTTATGACTTGATAGATGTAAGCACTGAATTGTCCACAACCAATGAAATTGTGCTGTTTGAACTCCTAGAGGGAAGTGAAGAAGAGGTAGAGGAGAGGGTAGAAGACCAAGATGAAGGAAGTAGTGTGTCGGATGAAACGCAGAGTGAGAGTGAGGAGGACGAACGGAGCAATTCAGACGGAAGTGGAAAAAACCTAACTGAAATGGAATTACCAACTTTGAAAGAAAGAATTAGTTATTGTTATGATGAAGAAAGATTAATTGAACAGTTGAAACAGAGGCAAAAAGACGATCGACAATTGGGAAGATTGTTGGAAGTTTTGAAAGGTGAACAATCAGAAGCCGAGAAAGTAACACAAATAAAACAAGAATTTATGCTCCGACCTTTTGGTAAATTTCTGACAGAGATAAAATGTGAAGAAGAGTGTTTAATGAAGCTGATAGACGGAAGACAAGTCCCATTGATTTCGTACCACGATTTGATTGATTTAAGTATAGACGTACATAAGAAATATTTCCATCTAGGAAGGGATAAGTTGTTACAAAAGATCAACGCTTTAGCATGGCATCCGAAGATATATCACATTTGTAGCACTATTACGAAGACTTGTTTGAAGTGTCAAGAGAATAAGGGTATTCCTGCTAGAAGAAACAAACCACCAACGTGGAAAATTAATGCCAAGAAACCATTTGATATTATTGCACTTGACTTAATGGAACTTCCATTAACAAATAAGGGAAACAAATATGCATTAGTAGGAATAGATATTTATTCTAAATGGTTAATGGCGATAGCATTGCCAGATAAGAAAGCTGAGACTGTTTTGAGTAATTTTCGGATGATGTTGGCTACGTGTTTAAAAAATCCAAAAGAAGTCCAAACGGATAATGGATCCGAGTTTAGGAATCAATTAATGGACCAATTTTTGTCTAGTAAAAACATACACCATAGGTTATCCTCTGCTAATGTACCATCAACGAACGGGATTGTTGAACGCGTGAATAGGACCATATTAAATATGCTTAGAATGCTGGATGATGTAGATACGTGGGATTGTCAATTAGGGGAAATAATTAGTACATATAATCATAGTTTCCATAGAGAATTAAAACAGACACCCGCTAGTTTGTTTCTAGATAATGTGAAAAGAACTGAATCAGGGGAAGTAGTGTGGAAGGAAAAAGATCTAAATTATAAACCGTTTGAATTGGAAGAGTTAGTTTTGAAGAAAAATATTTATAAGGGACACGCTGTTGTAAATAAGTTAGCGAAAAAATTTCATGGGCCATATATAGTAGTTAAAGTTTATGGGAATGGGGTGTTGTACGATATACAACATAAGTATAGGAAAACATTACTATATCGAGTACACCAGATGCACTTAAAAAGGTTTTATGAGGTCCCGAAAGAATTGGAAAAATTAGAGCATAAAAAATTAGATAGTAGTATGGAAGAAGCAAGTGTAACATCAGAGTATAGTTTCGAAGGGTTTGACCCGTTGGATTTTAGAAACCTTCCTAAAGATTTTGAAGGATTTACCCAAGAACCAGTAAAAAATACGTTTGCCCTTAATTGGAAAAAATTAGAAAGGTTTTCGATACCATTAGGGTCAGGAATTAGTCAAGGAAAGGACAAACAATTTGCAGATATGGGAATCCAGGTAGATGAGTTATGGGAACGGGAATTGTTTGGGACAGAATCGTATGTACCATCTGTAACCGAAAATACAATTGATATGTCTGAAGAAACTATATATTATGATACCTTTAATATGGAATCATGGATTCAAGAAGAGATAGATAGGGAATAGTTAAAAGATTTAGATGAGTTAAAGTAAAATTTGTAAAAATAAAGAGATGTTGATGTAAACCTATGTATAAAATAGATTGCTTTAGTAATTGATAGACAATTACCTTAGCAATCGAAATACGATAATAAATGAATAGTTGACCTGGTAACCCTGAGGGATTACTTGGTCAACAAAGTAAGAAATAAATAATCATGATATTCGAAAAGAATGTCATGATGTGGAAATAATATAAAAATAAATTATTGTTGGTTTGGTATTCAGACAAGGATTATTTTGAGAATTGAAAAGTATTGCTTTAGCGATCACTAAAAAGATCGCTCTAGCAATCAAAAGAAAATATAATAAATTGTTTTGGAAATAAATATTAATATGTGTTTTATATTTCAGAAAGATGAGTGAAAGAGTAAAGACTACCAGAAGGATAAAAACCAGACCAAGGACTACCAGAAAGATAGAAAAATATGACGAAAAGATTTTGATTATCGGCGATAGTAGGGTTCGAGCGATAGTAGGGTTCGAGCGATAGTAGGGTTCGAGCGATAGCCGAATACCTAGAATGGACACACTACAAGGATGTAATCTTTTGTTATAAGATCGGTATAAAACTCATGGAATTATTACAGCTAACTGAAGCAATCTTAGAAAGAAGTTACCGCAAAGGAAATGACCTGATACAAATTGTTGTTCTCGTGGGATTGCAATGCGATTTCACTAAATTGGAATACTTTAGAGAGACTAAAAGCAAGATAATGGTACCTAACAACGAATTGGAAATTGAAAATCTTGTTGTAACGTTAGGAAGACAATTACACAGCTGGGAAATAAATTACCCATTCTGTCGAGTGATTTGTACAGTACCGTACACTCCAGATTTTGATAGATATAATAGAAAAAGATTGCGCTTGGATTTATCACGGAGACAAGTGGAACAACAATATGCTGCTAGAGAAAGTCGACGATATGTACGGGATTTTGTTGAGATCAGGAACACATTTTATGACCATTGGATTGAATACATGCATCCAAAACCACTAGCTTTAGCTCGAATGGGCCAGTATACGTGGAAACAAAGCCAACCAAGACGTCGAGGAGTCAGAGTACAAGCTAATGCCCGGTTAGATGATAAACCTTATCCCGGACAATTGATTGATGGACTACACATGAAGGAAAAAGCAGTGAAACACTTTTGGCGATTGTTAAGAGAAGGAATACGACAATTCAAGAAATTTACCAAGCAAGGATATGAGTGGAACGAAAATTATCGGGAAATGACTCTCTGGTCCGTAAACCTAACAGCTGTAAAACCTAGTCAGAACAAGCACGATCCAAGAACATGGGTTGAGATTCGGAGTGGATGGCTGGAGAGGAATTTTCTTAGAGAAAGTCAAAATATGGAGACACTAAGAGTACATTGGATCAAGTTGGACAAGGGAGAGGAAGTTCGTATTCGGAGGAGTAAGAAATGGTACACCGAGATAAAGGTAGAATCCACATCTGATGACGAGATTATCGAGGAAAACCTTCAAGATGACTTTTAGAGACCACCAGTAGCCCTAGTATGAACTTCCGATGGGGAAGTATGGTAGGGTCCTATGACAATGGTTAGCTGTGGATTCTAGGTAATGTAAAAAATTTGTTTTGTTAAAAGATTTTTAATAGAAAGTGAGTTAATTTAAAGAAAAATAAATGTTAGTTAGGGCTAGAGTTGAGAAAAATAAAGTAAAATAAAGATTAAATTGTAAATTGAATTAAATTAGGGCCATTGTAAATATTAGAAAAAGAACTAGGTTAGAGAAAGAAGTATAAAATTTTTTTAAGAAAATTAAGAAAGGAAATTATAGGTACATATGTATATATGTATGTGTGCACATGTGTGTGAATTTGTGTGTGTGTATGAATATGTAAGTAAAAAAGGAAATTTTGTTGTAGATAAAATGTAAACAAAGTGTGTGCATATGTGTGTGCGCGCATGTGTGTGTGTATGTGCGTAATCAAGGTAGCCAGATTGATCCATAGATTGAAAAAAAAAAGAAAGTTACTAAAATAAGAAAAAGAATAAAAAGAAATAATAAATTGCGATAGGGAAAATAAGTAAAGTTTTATATGATTAATAATCGAAATATTTTTATTTCTAGAACTCAGGTTTTGCCCAGAAAATGGAAAAATCCAAGGAAATGTTTGCGCTAAAATAAAAATGCAAATATTCTGGCAAGGTGGTGATGACGTCACCAAAAGCGAAGCGTGATTGATTTGACCGAGCTATCGGAGCTCACTCTTTGTTTGGATTCCATCCTGATCGGTTGTCCTGATTATTTATTGTAAACTTTTGTTTGTGCTTTTGACTTTGTATATTTTCGATTAAAACATTTTTGTAAATAGAAATATAGAAAAATTGATATAGATTTTAAAAGTAATTATTTATTTATTTATTACGTATACAACTTGACTGGAAATATTTAGGTAAGTTGAAACTGATTGAATTATCTGAAGCCGAGAGTTAGGATTATTACGTTAGTAGTATTCAATAAATAAGGCTTATTGTTATTGTCTTGAAGAAGTAAAATTTACGCATTAGCGTTTGGTCTGAAAATAATTGAATAACAATAATTGTGCCTTTATAATAGAAAGTTTTGAAAAGCTTTAGCATTTTTATATGATAGCTATAGCACTTAGTTTAATTAAGCATTACGTCTGTCACTACTTACAGGAATCTCGTGGTGACATTTGGCATTTTTATTTGATAACTATAGCATTTAGTTTCTTAAAATACTACGTCTGGCACCACTTACGTGAATCTTGTGGTGATATTGATGGATATTTGGTGAAAAAAGATATTAGCTTTGTAAATAAAATTTATAGGATTTAAACTTATTTAGCCGGTGAATTTTGAAAGCCGTTTATATATTCAATTGTGGGTGTTTGGAATCAGAATTGTATATATATATATTACGTTTTTAATTTCGGAGTTTTTTTTAATAAAATAATAATTCAGAGTTTCTTTTATTGAACAGTTTTTGTTTTTAAAGAGATTGCATATATTTTTGAAAGTACCTTGGATGACTTTGAGGTTTTTATAAAGTTATTCATAAGTATTATATTTTCGCTATAAGGTTTTAAGGTATGCAAATTTGAAACTATATTAAGTGGTAAGTGTGGTTACTGGGGAAACAGTTTATCACAATTCTTAACTATAGTTTCGAGTTAACGGAATTTTAAAAATAGTTTACTACAACTTTGAATTGTTGTTTGAATATAAAACAAATTTCAGGAACGATTCGTGCACTGTATTTCAGAAATAGTTTAAGAACTTTATCTTGAAGTTTTTGATTTTGGAAAGATTTGGTGTTGATTTCAGAAATAATTTCGTATAGCAAATCTTTGAAAACAAATTAGTTTATGGACTGTGAAAACAAATCAGTTGTGGACTTTGACAACAATTTAGGTTATAGACTTTGAAACTACTTAGTTTATAAATTTTGAAAACCCTTTGACGTATAGCCTTTGAATATAACTTAGTATACTTAGTTTACTGAGACTGAACCATACATTAATATACTGATTTTGAATTGAGAGTTTGTATACTGATTTAAATCTAGTTCGACATTTTTGGAACTGGATTGACTTATAAATTTATTTGATTTTATTACGTAAACGTTTAGGAATAATTTATCGACTTTTGGAAATAGATTAGTTTACTTCATTTTGGAAATTTTTATAGAACAGAATTTCAAACATTGGACTTCGATGCAACTTTGATTTATTTTGGTTTATAGTGAACATTGACTTTGACTTAAACTTTTTAGAAGGTTGACTGTTGAGTCGAGACTTCGAAATAATTTACTGTGACAACTTTTGTTTAAAAATAACGACTTTTCATTCGGACTTTGAAATAAATTACATTAGTTGACTTTTGTTTAATGATAACGACTTTTCATTCGGACTTTGAAAAGATTACATTAGTTGACTTTTGTCAGATATAGCGATTTTTGATCGAGACTTTGAAATATTTTGACACGGTTTGTTTATTTTGGTTTTTCAGATTTTTGGAACTTTAACGTGAAATAAAATAACTTAGAAATAAATTTAACTTTTAGTCAGTTTGGAATAGACATTCATATGGACTTATAGTTTTTAGCTTGGGTTTGTAATTATTTGCTTGACCTTGCATATTGAATTATCAAGTAAATGAAATAGAAGTTTTTGTGTTTTGATTTAACTTAGTCACATTGACTCTGATTTCGGATTGTCATTGATAGTTCTTGAAGTGGATTTTGAGATTGGTTTTACAAATCATACCAACATAACTGAATTGAGAAACTTAAGTGGATTTTTGGATAGATTTTATTTGGTATTTTATAAATAAAAGAATAAGATCAGCTAATTAATTTTATTAGTTGACATTGATTTGAGTGAACTTTTTACTGGATCGATAGCTTTAGCATTTGAATTTCAATAACAATAGTATTTAACTGGATTTATAGTGAATAATTTTATGTTCTTTCTTTGAGTACCTCGGTTGAACCAACATTGAAATTCAACATTGGGGTTTATATTTTATCGCATTAGCATTTATTTTCTATAGAGTCAGGTACGGTTTTGCGCATCTGGAACAGCTTGAATGAATATAGTGTTCATTTTGTCGATTTAAGTATTGAATAACAACTGAAATTGCCTACGAAAAACTACAAGTACAATTACTACAAGGGTAATAAAAATAGAACAGATTAATTTATTACATAAGTATGATCGATTTATTTATGATTAAGACACAACGCTTTGATTGATCGATAAGTTTAGAATCCATTATACAAGCTGTCTAGTATTTATATTAGAATTTATTTTCCTTAGTTTATCTAAAATAGTGCAAATTTGTTTTTGTGAGGTACATTTGGTGCCTTTGCACTATCACACAACGTGTAGTTCCCACACTTTACGTAAATCAAAAATATGTCAAAGTCCCACACTTTTTGCTTATGCATTTTTTTTTTCTCCAAATTCACGCTTTTTCTGCTTTTTACTGCCAGCCTCCAGATTAGGGACGCACATAGTTCAAAAACTCACTAATAGCTACACTTATTAAGGAAGATAGTTTTTGGAAACTTAAGTTATTTAAAGTAAAAACAAAACAAAAACAAAAACAACAAACAAACAAAAAATTTACTTTGAAATATATCTATATATATATAGTATATATATATATATATATATATATATATATAGCAGTATAACAGATATATATATATATATATATATATATATATATACCAGTATATTAACTTTTCTGGGGGTATTTGCTAATATCTAACCCGCTTTATGGGTAATAGCCTCAAAAGGGTTGGTAACCGCTGCCCTAGAGCATCGGAGGTTGACGGAGGTAGTTTGGGAAGATATCATCTACCTAGAGTGAGCTTTGCTGGTTGTGAAGGTGGTGGGATGTATTCTGCCGCTGGAACATCTAGTGCGTCATACCAAAGCGCACCCGCGCTATCGACTGTGACTACGGCGTCTTACTCTGCACCAATTTCTGCAGTTCCATTGATTGATTTTGGTGGAATTCCATCCGGTGGTGTTGGCACCGTGAGACCGGATCCCTTGGAGGCTATGCAGGCTCAGTTGACAATGATTACTAAGTCAGTTACTCTGCTGACGCAGTTGCATGCCCGAGCGTTTCGGCCGCCCGCCGCACCACCACCGAAGTTTATGCCCGATGATGGACAAGACTTTAATAAATTTCTCTGGAGGTTTGAACGATATTGTGAGTTCACCTACCCTGACCAACCTGATGACTGGCTGATAGTTTTGGGGAATTACCTGGGCGGATCATACTTGGATTTGTATCGCCAGTTAACTAAAGATGAAGATTCATATCCTGCTGTAAAAAGTGCTCATACATGGTGGAATCATGAGTCTGAGATGAAAAAGCAAAAGGCCATGCAGGAGTTCATGCTGGCTAAGAGAAAATCTGGGGAAAGTATTAATATGTTTGCCTTACGACTCGAGCAATTGGCTAGTCGAGCGTACCCTGGTATGAATATGCGAACACATGACAACCTACGCCGCTGGATGTGGAACAGAGAATGCGCGATTATATTTTGAATCATGAAGGGCGAACTGGTCAAAGGTTGGGTTTTGATCAAATTGTGCGCTTGGCCAATGAGCATTATAATGAACTCGGCATAGAACAAGGTAAAGATGAGGTGGAGCCTGAGGTCATCACCATTTCCCATGTTACCCCTAAGGATACAGCACCAAGGAAAAATATGTGGAGCGAAATTGTAAACCGCTATGCTCCTAGGCAGACTTCTTCACCTAAAGCTCAGAAGACAAGGCAGCAAGAAAATAATAATTTTCCAAGAAATCAGCAGAGAGATTCTGGTAATACTGGAAGGACCCAGGGAAGCCCACAAAATGCTAGGAGAGCCCAAGCCAGTCAGCAAAATACTCGAAGATCAGCTAAGCTCTGTCATCATTGTGGCAAGACAAATCATACTATTGATGACTGTTTCCTCTATCAGAACATCTGTTCGTTCTGTAGAACGAAGGGACATCAAAGGGAGGAGTGCAGGAAGTTGCAGCAAAGAAAAGAAGATAATCAATCCCCTTCACGGGCGGAAACACCAGTGTGTCCATATTGTTCTGGGGACCACTTCGGTATAAATTGTCAAAGGCGGGAGGATTCTGCGCGAACTTCGCGGGGACCTTCGCCTAAGCCCCAAAGAGCTAATCAAGGGGCTAGGTCAAAAACAAAACCTTGCACCACTTGTGACGATGTTCATGAACCAGGTGCGTGCAGTGGTGCTCCTTTAAACTCCACAGCCCCGTGACTCTGGATCAGGCCACGGAGCTTCAGGGGCAATTAAATGATCTGAATCCTAATGTTGATAGTCCGTTGCTTGATGATGGTGAGGTTAAAATCCCTTTTAGTCATGTGGATCCAACACTATAAATATATATATATATATATATATATATATATATATATATATATATATATATATATATATATATATATATATATATATATATATATATATATATATATAAATTAATCTAAAAGAGAAAGCACAGAAACAACATAAATCTATTTGCCTTATAGTAATATTATAACTATTTATTGAAATTCCATTTATCAGTATTGTTTCTCCACATATATGAAAATGTATCGATGTATCGATGTACCGGCGATACAGTACCGAGTACCGGTATCGCCCAAACGCTTTCACAAAGTACCGATGTACCGGTATCGCCCAACCAATTTTCATGTACCGTGCCCATCACTAGAGAGAAGAGGAGAAGAGTGATATATATATATAAAGATATATATATATATCCCTCCCTTTTTTTATATATAATGGTTAGTGATATATATATATATATATATATATATATATATATATATATATATATATATATATATATATATATATATATAATATATATATATATATATATATATATATATATATATAAAATTACACTTTACTTAAAAAAGGAACGTATTTTAAAATTAGAATGTTTCACCTTTCTTAAAATAAAGTGAAATTTATTTTATTATATATTTTAAAAATTTAAACTAGGTGTAAAAATTTAACCTAAAATTTTATGAGTCAGAGAAAAACGTAAGGATTTATTGACATGAACCCAATTTTGTTCTTATTAAAACTTCGTTGATAGCAGTTTTTTATTTTCAGGTGAAAGTCATCTCAAAGATATTTTATCAAATGGTAGCAGAGCTTAGTTGCAAGGCAAAAAGAAAAAGATGAACTTGAAAGAGAAGTTCAAGTAGAAGAAGAGAGAGAAAACCGATTATGAAGGGAGGTGAGAGGTACCCAGCAAATAAAAAAGATCAAGAGGAAATGATAGAGGTAAAAATAATAGGAAGAGCTGGTAAAGCTACAAGCAAGACTTAGAATAATTGTTATAATGTAGAGAATTTACAGACAGGACAAAAAACTTGGATTGATTTTAAGGAATGGAAAAACATTACTCGTATACCAGATGAAGAAGAGGTATTTTTAGCTAATTTTGAAGATAAAAAGGTATTAGAAGCAAAAGTAAAAGTGTAAGAAAGCTGGGTTGAAAATGAAGTATACGAAGCTGTAAATGTGGGAAGTCAAAAAGTATTAACCACTAGATGGATAGTGACAGAAAAAATGAAAGAAGGAAAAAGGGGTTTGCAAAGCAAGGTTAGTAGTGAGAGGCTTCGAAGAAAAGGATGGAGAATACTCTACAGACGCACCTACATGTGCTACTGAAACCTTAAAAGAAGAAGAAGGAGGAGAGATATGCTTATAAGGTCCAACAATATTTAGTTGGAAAAGGGATAATGAGTTAATAGGAGTAATGTGTACCCATGTAGACGATTTATTTTATGGAAATGAAATTTTTGAGTCATAGTGGCAATCAAACATAAATTAAAAATAGTGTGGGAAATGTAATAATATACATTTTAAATACATAGGAGTGAAAGTGAAACAAGAAGAAGGATGCTTATGGTTAGTCAAAGTGAAAATTATATAAAACAGATGCAAAAGCAGAGATGAGAACCCACAGACCTATAAAGAAAGAGAGAGCATGTCAAAGGGAAGAAGAAATGACAAGATACAGATCTTTAGTAGGGCAACTAAACTGGGTGAGTCAACACAGGGACTCCGGACATTGCTACAGTGAGTGACTTGATTTAAGGCTAATGTTATTAGCTGCAGGAGAATATATAACATAGTTAGTAGTAACAGAAAACATGGAAGAGAAAAGTTAAAAGTAAAAATGAGAGTTAAGAGAAGAAGAATTAAATTTTGAAGTGTACACAGACGTTTTCATTGGGTAATGTAGGCAAAGAGAAGTCACAAAATAGGTTATATAATTAGTTTAGTAGACAGCAAACAGTGTTCACTCTTCTGAAAGTGGAGCGTCAAGAGGTGGTAACATCATCAGCCTGAAGCAGAATTATATTAATTAAAGGATTGAGACAACTGTTTATTTGAAAACATCTGGAAAGAAATTACAAAGGAAAATGTACCGATAGAAATAAAGACTGATAGTAAAACACTGGAGAGAGCATTAAAGTCAATCTGGAGTGACGAGTAAAAGATTGAGGATAGACATCACTGTTATTAAAGAAATGATATGAAATGAAAGAAATAAATAAAGTAACATGATAGATTGAGCCAAAAATCTCACAGAGATGGCAGATGTACATCTAAAGGAGTAGTTTTACAGACAACATGAGGTTATATTTGCAAGTGAGTGAAATAACAGTGCTGGTATGAAGGAGAGAGAAGAGAAAAATGGTTTAGCTGATTAAATTATTAATGTGATAGAGTATATATATATATATGTATATATGTTGGCAGGGTATATATATATATATAGCATATAAAGAGAAAGAGTATATATATATATATATATATATATATATATATATAGGTTATATAGTATATATATATTATATATATATATATATATATATATCAGGCTGAACTGATTAAAACAAATTGATTTAATTAGTTGGATTAAATCAATTGATTTTTTAAGAAAAACTTGATTTTTTTGATTTATTTGATTTTTATGATTATTTTTTTTTAAATTAATAATTATTCCTAGTTATCAAATTCCTGATTAATGCATGATAAGAATACTGTATCTGCTAATTCATATAATAGCAAATGCTAATCAATGTAGTTTCAAATCATTTTAATAAAGAAATAAATAAAATTAGCTACATAGTAGAGAGTATATATATATATATAGTTATATATATATATATATGAGAAATATAGAGCATATATATATACATATATAAAAAGAGTATATATATGTATATGGTATATATATATATACTCAAAATATATATTCAATTAAATAATATAAACTAAATAATAATTATATTTAATAATAATAATTATAATAATTATAATAATATAATATAATATAATATAATAATATAATAATAATAATTAAGTAGTATAGCAATTACTTATTATTACTCAGTAATTAGGATTATTTACTAATTATCATAATAATAATTAAAAGGTAAATTTGTGCCTAAAAAATCAAATAAATCATATATATATATATATATATATATATATATATATATATATATATATATATATATATATATATATATATATATATAAGTTATATATATATATATATGGTATATATATATATGGGTATATATATATATATGTATATATATATATATATATATATATATATATGGATATATATAAAGATATATATAGATATATATATATAAGGTTATATATATGTATATATATATATATATATATATATATATATATATATATATATATATATATATTTCACAGCTGGATCCTGCTGTAGCAATGTTATAGCAACCAAGTCTGTGTGCTTAAAACATATGCGCAGTTACAAAATGAAATGGGAACAAATGGAAGTTGTAAAAGTTATGGTAATGGTGATGAAACCCATAAAGTGTTACGCAGAAAGTGAAACAGGTATGGAGATAGATGATTTCCAAATAAAAGGTAAGGTTAATAACTCTATTTATATGAACAAATATTTAGCAGATGATAGGTTTGATAGCAGAGATGATATAAGTGGAAGTTCCACAAGCGATTTTGAAAATGAGATAGCTCACGCAAAGATAGAACATTGGGAAGGTGACAATTTGAACAGAGCATGTGATACAGCAGGCACAGCGAATGCCACGATAAAGAGCAGCGAAGCTTTAGGCATCTCAAATAGCAATGAGTAAGCATAGCTATGGTTATGAGACCGCGATGTACAATATGGATGAAAACAAAGAGTTTAGAAAGCGCACTTTCAACTTTTATAGGAGAAACAAAAGGTTAAGTAGAAAGGATGTAATTATAAACACAGCTTTTGCATACACCACAAACTCTGTAGGTAATAATTTCTTAAATAATAATAGCTTAATAGAGCATACTTTTTCGAACCTTCAACATAGTTTTCGAAATTCCTCCTCATGTTCTGATGGTATTTTACCGTCTGAATCTCATAATCCTTCTAATTCCTTTATTGATTTGATTAAAAATTATGACCTCTCACCACCATTAACGATAAAAACCGATTCCTCTTCTTCCTCTATGCATGATCTACCTAAGGAATGAATATCTTTTTCAGGGCACTCCCCCTGTTTCTCAAAAGGATTTCTCAGATACGATTACATCTTTTAATAAAACAATGATACCAAATTCTTTATTAGCTTCTAACACTCTCGTTTCTGAGCACTATGATTTGACCTCCGAACCATCATTGGATAAACATTTAGAACCTCACCCTCCATTTGGTTCCTTTCAGGTTGATAATCTCACTTCAAATCACCATATCAGCTCTTCCTCTCTTCCTCAAGTAGAAACACAGCATTTTTCTTCTTTAGCAAATGACGCAGTTCCGATTTCATACTCACAACAACCTTTTCTAGATTCATATTCAGAACAAAGGGAATCAATCCACACACCTCCTCAGAACAAAAATTTTAAATCTCAACAACAAAAAGCTTTCTCAGCTCCTGATTTTGCAATCTTTCTAATTAAAACACACTTAAAGTAGCCTCACGCTTGTCTTTATTTCAAACCGAAGCAGTCCCATATAACACTGAGTCATTCTTAACTCTCATTAAAAATCTAACTTCCTCTCCTCCTTTAAAATTTGATTCTGATTCTCAAACTATTCCGTTACAAGATGATACACAACCTATACCCAAACCAAATTCTCAGGGAACCACTATCGCACTTTCTACGGTTGTCAAACAACCGCCAGTCTTATCTAATAAAGACATTGTGGTCCCTCCTCAATCTAAATCTCTACGAGTTTTTTCTAATCTTGTCATTTCAAAAACAGAAATAAAACTCATACTTTCACACGAAATATCTTTCAAAACTCTTCCAAATCCTCCTCCGCCACAACCTTCTTCCTACGTGTTCCGACCACCTCCAAAGCCTAACTTTTTGTCTCCTTCACTTCCAAGAAGGCTTACTCTCAAAGACCTTCCCACCGCGATACCTCCGAAACTATCTTGTGACAATTCTCATTCTCCACTTCAACCCTCAACGTCACAAATTCATTCTCCTCCACCTCCTCCATTGCCTCCTGAAATTTCACTTCTAAGTAGACCTCCTTATCCGATTCCTCATCCACCTATTTATTCTTCCACTTTGGAAAACAAACTCCTATTTAATCTTTCACTGTGGAAAACAAACTCTTCTTTCCTCACACAGGAAAATTTCTTCATAAATCACAAACACTTTTAGACTTTAAAATTTTTTTTCTCTCGCCGCCAGCACTATATTTATATTTTCACTGAGAAAATATAAAATAAACAATCACATTTTAGAAATCAGGGAAATTCCTAAATGTTAAAGAAAACTGCTCACAGTTTTAACAACCTAAACACAAGAAAATTTTAAAGAAAATTAGAACAAAGATAATGTTTCTTCCCCACATTTTTTTTTAAATTTTAATATTTTTTTATTATTAGTAACATCAAGATACTAATTTTTGGGGCACTATCTATATTATTTTCAGTTTATTTCAAACTAAAGTTAGAATATATTTTTGATATGGAATTAGATTTCACAGTCATTTCAATTATGTAATGTCAAACACGAAGACAGATTTTCACCTAAATTTCAACCCCTCAGACTCAAGTATTTTCATTAAACACATTTATTAAACCATATTCTTTTTCTTTGCCTCCCATTTTAACAAAACATATCAAGCGTTCAAATGCGCACAAATTATTAATGCTATTGCATACATCTTATGCTTTAAAGCATACTTACAGTAATTATGTACAAAGACAATTGTTAGCATCTAGTTTCTCATTATGCATTTGATTCCTCCTTAAATGAAACTCTCCACTGTTTCCCCCTAAGATTATAACTCCTTACTCTGACTACCTTTCATTTTTGAATCTATAATATCACGCTTTCTTTTAAATTCACAAAATGTAGTTTTCAATCTCATGTCCAAGAAAAAAACCCATCTGCAACAATTGCATAAGCCCAAAATTTTTTTTTTGGCAGGGAGACTCTATAACAGAGAGGAATCTGGTTATATACTATATAAAGAGATATTTACTTTTTATTTTTTTTCTCAAATCTTGAGCTAATATTTAATCAGCTTTAAGGCCTCTTATTTTATTTTGTTCCTACCCAAACTTCTCCCCCCATACGCCTCTATATAATGTATATATATATGTATACGTATGTCTATATGTATATATCTGATAAAATACTCCCCCCACGCTTAATTTGTCATCCCCCTGCTTTACTGCAAAATAATTTAATCAGAGTTTCCAACACGCAGTTTCCTGATAAATTAAAAATAAAATATTCTTGATCTCTTATTTTTTAGAAATGAATTTAAAATGTACCATTTTTATTTTTTCCTTGAATTTCTCTTCTTTTTCTCCTTTTAAAACATCTCTGTTTTAATAAGAGAAATTACCCCTAAATATTATAAAAAGATTTTCTGGAAGTTTTCCTTTCCTGTTATCATCCGAAGGACACCATCCCCCCCTTCTCTCGACCCCCAATTTCTCCTCCCTCCTCGCCCCAGTGACCAGCTTTACACGTGGGAAAATATAGCATTTCACTTTGGCAAATGACCGCTTGTGCTTAAACAGTGAATTTTCTTGGTGAGTTTCAATTTTTCCTACATACATTATTATTTTTATTATTACATACTAATTAGGAAATAATTTTAAGGTTTTTTTTGAAGTTTTGAAAGCCTAATTTAAGCTAGGGTTTTTTATAAAAGTTGAGGCTTAGAGCTGCCCTACCTTGAAAGCCTAAACCTACCCTAAGCTTGGGCTGGTTAAAATTTGTTGGAAGTATTACGGAGTAAAATTTTTTTTTTTTCCTCTCTTTTTCTCTCCTTTCTATATAATTATTGTTTTTTGAATATCTTACATTTTATATATATTTAGTTTTTTTTTTCAAGCGTATATTTATATCCCCTTTATCTTTTTATCTTTTTATATATGCTTTAAAGTAGACAAAATGGCCCTACCCTTACCCGGTCTAATTTTTTTTATTTTTTCTTGAAATAATTTTTATTCCTTTCCTTTTAAAAAGTAATTGTAATTTCTATCCAAAACCCTAACATCTTTTTTTTAAATGCTCTGAATTTTGTAAACATAGATTTCCTATCTTGCTCTTCTTGAACCTATAAAACTATTACCTCCAATACAAAGTACAGTATATATATATGAATAACAATATGGTTAGTAATAGAAAATGTAAAAAGGGCAAAGCGAATAGGAAAGACAAGTAGCCCAGATTGGTGTTGATGAGAGCTTAAGAAATTTTTGATAGCTTGTTCTATTTTTTTTGAAGCCATTAGATAGCCTAAGATCATAGGAGCCACAAATTAAAACTTGTTTAGACGATAATGATTTACTTAAAATACTTTCCCATCCAGTGAAAATTGTTTTATTTATTTTAGATTGCTTTACACTTTGAAATAGGCTTTACCAAAAGGCTTATTTGAAGGTGAAATATCTCTTGTCGCACACCCCCTTATGCCCAAAATTTCTCTTCCTTTTTTTGAATGTCTTGTAGTTTTTTTAACACTTTGAAATAAACTTTACCAGAAGGTTTATTTGAAGGTGAAAAACTGTTTTTCCACATACCCCTCTGAGATGATTTTTTTCCTCTTCGAAGACTTTAAAATTTTACATACCAAAATTTTATTCTCTTCCTAATATTAGTATCGGAAAAACCATATTTTTAGTTTAACTTTTTTTTATTCACTACACTTCCAAATAAACAAAAAATTTTATTTGGAAGTGAAAACTGTTTTACCACACTCCCCTTTGAGGAAATTTTTTTTCTCTTCTTGAGGAGACTGCGATATCGAATTTTTTTTGGGGTTTTTCATTTAACATATAAGATCTAAATAACCATCATCTCAAGGCATAATTTCCTGTGTAGCATTTTTCTTTCATTTTTTTTAAAGAGCTTGGACCAACCTTTTTAGTAGTTTAATAATTAAATTAATAATAAAGCTTGAAATGCAAGGTTTTTCATCAATTTATAAGATAAATTAGGCAATGTGCTTTTGAAAATCTCATTTTCTCTAGTTAGTTTTACAGTTTTCATTTCTGAGAAATAGTATATTCTTTTTGGAAATTTCATTTAGCTACCTTTGTTATAGTAAATTTGTTTTTGCAAACTAAAGATAATTTGAAAAATCTCCCTTAACCAAAGTCAGACATTTTTTTTTTCGGTATATATATAATTTTTTTTCACCATTTTAAAGGTTTTCAATATCTATATAAAGTAGTCTTAGAGATTAAAGTTTTTTTCATGCACTTTGAATTTAGAGATTTAATTGAATGGAGTGTAAAATGAAACACTAAGTTTTTTGGTGAAATAAGCTGGCCACAGTTTAAATTTAGATTTTATATCTTTGATTTGAAAATAAAATTTGGGAATTAGTGTAAATTTAAAAACAAACTCCCTTTTTTCCTTAGGTTCATCAGTAAATGTTTTTTAGTTAATTTTTCAACTTTTCTAAATATGCTTACCCTTCTAAGCCTATTTAGAAATGCTTTGTGTGATGTATTTAGTTTAAGAATTTTTTTTCTTTTTTTTAACTTTGTTCATAATCACACCCTTGGAAATTAAAATCTAATTACCTAAATGGCTTATGCCGACCAAAAACTTTTTTGTTTGTGTCTTGTAAAATTCTTATTTGATACTCCCCATGAAAGTTATGAAATTTTGTGTTTACACCTCAATATTTTATATAACATTTTCATAAATAAATCATAGGAGGTGTAATTTATTTACAGTTTGGTATCCTTCTACATTATTTGTATGTAATTTGGCTTAAGAGGCGAAAGTTATTTATTGTTTAATATGCCTCTATACTATATGTATAATTTTTTTCCCAAGTGAAATTTATGGCATACTGAGTATCTACCGTTTAATATGCCTCTAAACTATTTTTATATAATATTTAGTCAAAGAGTTTTTATTTATATTACTTGCCCATCTTTAAATTTTAGTGTGTCGAGCATTTTTCTTTTTCTTAAAAATAAATTTTTTTATCTGGGGTGAAAATATGCATCTACAATCCTTTTATATCATTTAGTATTTGGGAAAAATAAGATGTGTAGAATATGCCAGAACTTTAAATCTTTTTGTTTATGTTTTAAAGGGATAATATTTGTAAGAAGCTTGCAAGGTCCCTCAGGTTTTGAAAGTGGTTTGTAGCGCCATAGAAAGTTTATTTAAATTTCTTTAAAAGTAACTTGAAAATGATTTTTGTAAATTTTTGATTTTTATTATAGGCCTAATGAGAGAGGCGCCATTTTTAATTTTTTTTATATTTTTAGGAAGTTTTAATATTAGTTGATCAAAAGGATAAACTTACAATTTTGACGCTATTTCTGTTAAAGTAAATCAGATCAGACAGCTGTAGTGTTTTTGATGTTTTATTTTGTTTTATAATTTTCTTTATTATTGAAAGGATAACCCTGAACCCCTGTTCTGACTATGATGTTAAACATTTTCATTTTTTTTTAATTTAATATTTAAATTTAAGTATTTCGATTTATCATTTGATAAATTTTAAAAGCGTGTTACACTTAGCCATTTTTTTTTAATGTTTGTTTTATAAATCTCATATTAGTTCTTATTTACTTGTGATTTCTGCAACTATTATTTGAATTACTGTTAAAGTTTTGTGTGAGATTTTGCTGATCTGAGTTTTTATTTATTTTTGTGTTTATGTTTCTTGTACTATTTGCCCATTAGTGAATTCCTTATGTTAATTATTTTATTCATTTTTTTTAGGCACTCTACACTGTGGTTTAATTTTTATTCTCAAAATAAAGCTTATATTGAACTGGAGTCTGATTGCGTTATCCTACAACATATCCAAGGCCTATAACAGTCAATCCCCATTTTCCGGAAACTGAAGGAAAAGATTTTGCGGGAAATATATATATATATATATATATATATATATATTATATATATAATATGTAAATATTTTATATATATAATATATAAATATATATATATATATTATATATATATATATATATATATATATATATATATATATACTATATATATCATAATATATATATTTATATATTAATATATATTATTATATATATAATATAGTATATATAGTATATATATAATATACTATATATAGGTATTAGTTATATACATATATACAGTCTATTATATCGGTATATATATATATATAATATATATTATATATATATATATATATATATATATATATATTATATATATATATATATATTATATATATCTATATATAATTATTATATATATTATATAATATATATTCTATATATATTATATATATATATTATATTATATATCTATATATATATATTATATATTATATTATATTATATATATATATATAATAATTATATATACTTTGTTGCTCCCACTCCCCTCCTACGAGAAGTGGGTGACCACGAGAAAGTCCACCACCATTGTATGACTGGACCAGAGATCTATTAAAGCAAGAGTTCTGAAGTTATGTCTAATATTCACAAAATCATAGCAATATATTAAAAGATGCTTTGTGTCATCATTTGACAGGTATATCGTTGACAGTGGAGGAGGGAGCACTATGTAATTTTGAATTTTTGTTATTAGGCTACTGAAGGGAATGATGGTTCGCGCAAGGAGTGGGGAGACCGTGATCAGCCGTTACAACATTAATTATACTATTCTGGCATATACAAATAAGACTCTCTCCCCTACCCCCACTGCCAGGCACCTCTATCATTAAACACATTCACATCCAATTAACCGAAAGAATGATTTCTGCAATCCAAATACCACTGTGCTCCAAGCATGTCCACCTCACATTTCCAACACAGAGGAGCAAACTTTGGACTGCTAAACTCTGGTAATGATGTTGTGGCTCTACTCTGTGCACCCCCCCTCCTTCTTTTCAGAATACAAATCTAAATCCTTAATGTCCCCCACTCCCCAATACTTCGTCAAAGCTGTCCCTCTACCTCAGCAACATGTAAGCACAAAAACATCTTTTCATTTGGATTGCTTAGCCTTCAAGAACATCAGATACAACTTCAGAACATTTACGTACGCTATATACTGGTAGATCTCTCCCAACCTATAATAGTGATAAGGTATCTCGGGGTTGTCTGCTTCTCATAGAAGGAGGGGAGTGGGAGCAAACAAAGTAAGCAAGCATATATAAAACGGTATATATATCATATTAATATATATATATATATATTATATATATAATTAATTATATAATATATACTTATTTATATATATATATATATATATATATATTATTATTATATATTATATATATATATATATAATAATATATATATATTATATATATATCCGGATATATATATATATATATAAATATATATATTATATATATTATAAATATATTATATAATATATATATATATATATATATATATATATATAAATAACTTATATATATCATATATTATATATATATTATAAAACTCTTGGGCCTATTATCTCCTCCATTTGTATTAAACATATCACAAAAAAAAAAAAAAAAAAACAAAAAAAAAAAAAAAATTTCTTTAAGAGGTATGGGAGGATTTCACTGAAGAAAATGATTTACAGGTTATAAATGTGAAGGCAAAATCCTTATCATTCATACAACGCTAAATCAGTGTTCTCCTAAAATAAAACAGTTTCTAATTAATTATTTGCCTAGCTATTTTTCTTGCAAGTGAGTAGTTGAGATAAATAAATTAGGATAGTAGTGGGATCTTAAGAGGAGGTTCAATAAGGGTGTAAATTTATAATTAGACTTATAGGAGAAAAAGATTAATCCAATCAATTAAGAGGCTCAAGGGGACAGGCATAACTAAACGGAAGGATAAAGAGAATCACATAAAATAAAATTCTTTACTTTAGGTTTTTTAATTCCCTTGAGAACCTGTGCTGATCTGGTACCATATAAGTTTTTAAGACATAGACCCACTCCTCCCCAATGTCATATTAAACAATACATAACAACACAAAAACACACAACAACAAAACAGTAACGATAGAGGCTTCAAGAGTTATTCCTAGAAAGTAACAAGAATCTTTACTAGTCTTCTCAGCGCTTAGATTAGCCCTGTTGAAAAGTCGAGCTGGGGCCTCTCCCCAGATGTTGAGAACCTACTCATAACAAGGATGGATAATATCTGTGAAACAGTTTTTGGTAATTTTGTGGAGAAAAAACTCTCACACAAGCTGAAAGGAAAACTATCACCTTATTTCATACCACCTTAAAGTAGTTTTTGAGGTTGAGGTGTTTCAAAACAAATCTCTTGCTATGATAAATCAAGAATATTTTATTGTATGCTCACCAGAGGCCAAGAAGAGATAAGAGAAATGGAGTTTGTTTCTTGGGAGAGGGAGGGTTTATGAAGAACTAAAAGTTTTTAAAAAGAGTTAATTTTATAACAAGGTTTGAGGACATCCCGTCCCCCCACCGGGATCTCATCCATTATCATAAGATGAATCAGAAAGTGAAGGCGAGAGCAAGCAAACTCTACTGGTCTGACGAGGGAATCGATTTAAAATTAGCAGAATATGATGAGTTGAGTTGAAGACCATCAGATCACCTCTAAGAATTACTGGCTAGCAGAGGGGAGGTCACATCATCATTTTATGAAAAACGCAAAAGGTAACTGAAGACAAACAAAACCCTGAGAAACCCACATCGATTCAAGAGAAGGAAATAGAATTCTCTTATCTACAGTGCCCACCCATGAAGAACATTTGAGAAAAAACTAGACATGAAGTGAGCAAAGTGAGGGGAAAATGGCCAAGAAGGGGAGCTTAGAGCAGTTGGGTGTTATGCACATACCAGCCAAAACGCTTTCAATATATCAAAACCAGCTTAAAAATCCCAATTCCTAATCCCTAGGGCAGACAGACCCATATATGTGACATCAAGGATATGTAAAGTATATCACCAGTTGACATCAAACATCGAAAGTCAATACTAATGACTCTGAAAGCAGGAATTAATTCAAGATGATATCCAGGAAATGAGGTAAAAGGAAATTTCAAAGCTTAGAAAGACAGAATACATGGTAAGAGCTATGGGGCAATGGTTAGATAAGCTTCGTAGTGACTGACATTCAATTTCATTGGGATCCCAGTTGGACATGCATGTTTTCTTTTATATTTTTTCTCTTTTCTTGCCAACACTGAGGAAGAAGTATTGTTGCAGGCATAGAGGAAGTATAGTTGAAACAAGGTAGTGCTGATTCTCAGGCAGGCACAGTCTATCAATAACAATGGGAAGGAGGAAATCTTGGGACACGTTACCATTCCCTCACACCTTTCATAGATCTTGTGGACCCATAGTACTGATCAAGTGTAATCAACAGGTAAGACATGGACAACTTGAGGATAACAGTTTAGGAAAGGGAGGTCAGAATCCTTTAAGGTAAAATGAAGATAAAAAAGGAGAGGTAGAAAGAGGATTTTAGTCATGTTCAGATTGCACGGATATGTTAGCTAAGATCCATGCATCAGAATGAGTAACGAGCGGAGGAAAGGACCCAACGTAAAAAACTGATTTACATAAGTTTAAAGAATGTTTTTTGGCAAGGACAACAATCTATCAGTAGAATAACCAAGGGATCACCTACTTCTTTTTTAATTCCATACTTCTTTAAATAAAGTATCAGTTATCCTTCTGTAATATCACTTGCAATGAATTTTTGAG
>JABUQX010009266.1:12500-55183 GCA_015478945.1 Trachelipus rathkii | reverse complement strand
TATTTTATTTTGCTTTATAATATTGAGTGTTTTTGACAACCGTTATGTATACACAGTTGATTTATATATTTATATAATTTATTTTATAATGAAGTGTTCATCTTATTATTTATTAATCTCTCATTATACCCGCCAAACCATTATTCTTTGCAATCATCAAATAGCTTATTATTATTAAAACTCACACCTAACATACTTAGTATTAGTTAGACTATTATATATAGTAATATATTTATATATTAATATAATATCAGATAGAGGATATTAACCGTGTTAGAGATCGAACACACAGTTACGCCTTTGGTCTACCTATACAATTATTCTCTCTCATATAAATAATATAATAAAGTTATTATAATATTTCCTATATTCTTTATTTTGTTTTTGTTCTGGTGTAGAGGGTAATGTAAGAATTTTATGGGATTCGCAATTTTATTTTGTGTTAGCCGAGCTGCTTGTGATAGTGTGTTCTTGGGCTTTGCTGAGGGTACTATTATAGTTGATAGCTAAATAACACTCTAATTGTTCGCACATATATAATCTATTATGAGAGATGCGGGGGATTGAACATTAGCTCATGAACAACCGTTAAATATTTGGATTGTTATATAAAGTCTATATAGCCATTATTATTTTCATAACAATTATAGTTTTGGCAATCATATAAATCATAAATTCACGCATATATATTGATACTTTTTTTTCTTTAAAATTTATGAAATTGTCATGTATTTTCTTCTTTGATTATAATTGGAAATATAGCAAATATATATATTTATGCTAGTTATTATTAACTAACTAATTATAATATATATATATATTATATAATTCTTTAATATATTATTATAATATATATTATTACTATAATTTAAATATTATAAATTATTATTAAATATATAAATATAATATATTATTTTATAATTATTAAATATAATATATTAATATAAATTAAACACTATAATAATAATCTTTTTATATATATTAAATATATATTCTATATATATTAAATATATTCATGGTGGTAAGATGGAAAGGGTGTAGGTCATAGACGAGTTAGTCGGTATATTTATAACTAGTTATTAAATATTGTAATGAGGAGTAACTTCGATATTTGACGTGTCATATTATGATTATGAGCAATATTTCTGTATTATATTGGAAGGGAATGACGATCATTAGAATGGCTTTTTCTAACAGAGAACCAAAATAAGTTTTACAATATAATTATACAGGTGGTATATAACCAATTATACATATAATAGTGGCTAGTTATAAGGTTTGTACCGGATATACCAATTGAGAAGGTGAAAGACAAAAAATTGATAGTAAATAAATAAGAAAGAAAATAATATAGTGATTAAAGTAATAGATCCTACTGAGAAGGAGTGATTACAGTCAATTGAGGAATATATATTGAAAATAAATAAGTTGGATATGAACTTGATAAATCCTTTAAGTAAAGGAGTAGTGAATGAAGTACAAGAAGAAATGTTTGAAAGATATTAAAGCACAATGAAAGGGCAAGCAAAGGTAACCTGGGTAAAAAATATGTAATATATACAGTATAATAGAAGTACGAATTATAATATACGACAAGGTGAGGACTGTAAAGAGTGTTAGATAAGGATCGAATTAAAGAGAAAACGTAAATTGATGTGAAGGTAGTTATGAAAAATTGATACATGACAGTAGAAACATTGCAAGTATGTGGATATTCAAGAATATAGTATAGCAGGGTAAGATACGTAATATAAGTAATAGCAGTAAATAGATAAATATTCAAGTTAAAAAAGATGGAAGGTATACGGAGAGAAGTAAATTTTATTATAGGATATAGTATGTGAGGGCTAGATAATGTCCAGTGATTATGAAAGAAACTAGTGACTCTAAATAAACGCTAATAGAGATCTAATAAGAGGTAATAAGTATACTATATCATCAAAGGAATATAAGACTAAAGGAGAATTTTAGAGAGATATAACAATGAATGAATAATATAAACAGGAGTTAGGATACGGATCATACTTTACTGAGGTAATATAGAGACAATATGTGAATTAGAACTAATGAGTGGATAGTTATAGTAGGTAAAAGAGAGATAGATTGAAAGGAGTGAGGATGATGTAGAAGGGATATGAGAGTATCACTATAATTGGAGAATATATAGAGTTGGATAAGTGTCTCGAGAGCTGATTGAGTAAAACGAATAAAGCTCACAGGGGAAGATTATTTGAGGGTGATATACATATGAACTAATAAAGAGGTGAGTAGAAAATATCATAATATAAATTCTGAAAATATATTCAATAGTAGTATGTTGGATAACTAAGTAGGGTGGAGAAAGTCAGTCATTAAGTTCGAATATATATAAGTGCAATATAAAAATACAGATAGAGACTTTATAAAAACTACAAATAATAATATATCTTATTGATGTAATAATCATTGTCATAAAAACTCATAATTATAGAAAGTAAATTACTAGAGAGAATGATAGAGAAAGGGCAGGTGAAGAGCCAGACTTGAGAGAGCAGCATAGATTAATAGAAAGAACAGTACACAGACGGATCTCGGTTAGTCTCACTAGCCTTGAGAGAAGTATACTTTAAAAATAGGTATGGAGAATAAATCTAATATATATTATATAAGAGATATATTAAGTATTCGATTAAGATCTGAGGAAGTATTGTTCAGATGCCCTAGGGAGAGACTAGCTGTGAAGAGTGCTAGTTAGAGTAGTAATACATACACATAATGAGATAAAGTTAAAGGAGCCCTGGAATGAGTTTGTAATAAAATTGTAAATATAAATGTAACAGAGCAGAATAATATATATTGAGAATTATAAGGGATTGAGTTATGAGGTGAGAACGGATTGTCAAAACAGGGAAACTGTTTGATCACCTTATATAAATATTTTGTTAATGCATAACTAATTTATAAAAAAAATGTAAATAGATGATGAATTAAGAAAGGAGATTGAGAGGTAGAGAGTAAAATAAAGGATATATTATGGACGGATAATGATATTCTGAATATGACTGATCGAATATATAGATCATATTATATGGCGTGACATGGGCGAAGAAAACAGAGATTGAGTTGAAGATAACGTTATTTTAGCCAAATAGTTTTATATAAGAGTCATACCGTCTAAATTATGAACTAGATGTAAATAGACTATAGAGACACTACGCACGCGTGACAATAGAAAAAAAAGGAGGTGATGAAGGCTTGAGTGAGAATATATAAGGATGAGTGGATTAAAGGGTACTAAGAGATAAAGATGGTGGGAGGAATTATATATACTTATGAAGAGCAGGGGAATATGCATAATTATAGGATAATATTAATAGGATTAGTTCAGTGATCGGGGAGCTGTATAGAGTCAGATGTTAATATAGTCCCTCTATAACTATTGAAATTAAGATAAA
This sequence comes from Trachelipus rathkii, assembly GCA_015478945.1. Taxonomy (NCBI): domain Eukaryota; kingdom Metazoa; phylum Arthropoda; class Malacostraca; order Isopoda; family Trachelipodidae; genus Trachelipus; species Trachelipus rathkii. The sequence continues at coordinate 51,749 of JABUQX010009266.1, read as the reverse complement.
CAAATGACGTATGGAGAGGCGTATAAGGGAGAAAATCTAGGGGATTAGTATTAGAAAAACGATTATCTACTAAAATATTAGATGTTAGCGAGGTAGGATATAATAAATACCAATGAGATTAGTCAAGTATATACATAGAGACCACTAAAGAGGAAGCTATAATACAGGTAGACTATAGAGTATCGTGATTATGTAAGTGAATGTAACGTGATTGGTGAATAGATAGACGATGAGTGTGAGATAGAATGACTGAGGATGAAAGAGAGGATGAAATAATTAAGAGATAAACTAGAAAAAAGTAAATTATTATAGTAGAGGATGAGTTATTGGATATTGAAGGCATATTTAATTAAATATAAGAATGTATATATTTAATATATATTTATGCAAGCCGATAATATGTACGGTGAGTTTATAGGAAACAACCGGAGAGATTGATATGGTAATTAATGAAGTGTTGGAGGTACTACAATGAATAGGTAAGATATGCTGAACTGGAGAAGATCACAGGAGGTAAAATAAAGTAATATATGAAGGGAAGATATCACGGTAATAAGATCGGAGACTTTCGATGGAAGTACTCACTGACAAGACATTGTATGAGAGTACCATGAGTACTGAAATTAGCGTAGATAGTCTGAAGAGATAAATAGTGTATGATGATCTCTATAGACTTATAAATAGTAAGAAGTAATATGGTAAAAGAGCGAGCTGAGTAATATACATAGCTGAGCAGGTTATTGAACCCTTATAAACCTTGAGGAGGTAGTATATTATATATATATATATGTTGTATTATATAAAGTATATAAATTAAAAGTTATATATTAATATAATAATATTATATATATAATATATAACGTATAATATATATACTAGTTATCACTCATAATATTTTATTTAAGAAGCGATTGTAATTATATGAATATATTATAATAGCTATAGAAGAAGTAGAGAAGAGATAGAATAGAGTATAGTAGCATGAAGAGAGATATGAAAGAGTATTCGATGAGAGAGAGTTGAGTGTATATTCATGTACTACTTAATACATATTACTACTTTATTTATACTCATACTATACTCATACTCACTATAAGCAGGCTATTATGTCAATCATAATTACTTAACTTAAATACAATCTAAAAACAGTACTATGAACATTTATAGATTATATTAGAGATATGATGTATTTTATATCAGTATATTACCATTAATGGATAAATATAACTCCTTCGCAACTGCAATAAACTAATATGGTATTTTACTATATTAATAATCTTCAAAGAATGAAGTTTATTATTGAGTATAGTTAATAATGATTTTAAATAAAATATGAGCCTAGATAAGTGTACGTAGTAATCTATACTAACAGTTCCGTTCAATGTTGTTTGTTTGACAAAATGGCAACTGAATTTCCAAAAACTATTCAAGTATGAGGATAATAGACGATAATATCTAGATAATTTTGAACCTTTATACTATCATCTTCTCTACTATCTAATATTTACTATATATATCTCATATCTCTCTATTGTAAATTATACTCATCTAATCTAAAGTTGAAACATTTCTAGTTCTCTCATTCTTATTCTGCTACTCATCTATCCTATCTATCTCTATCCTATATATATTTAATATCTCTACTATATTCTCTATATCTTATCTCCGTATCTATTCAATATATCTTCTTCTCTCTCCTTACGTATACCACTTCCCTAGCCTCATTATCTTATTATAATGCTCCACTTATCCCATAGTATAGAATAGCTATAAATATATAATTTACATTGACCCCTAAAAAACTAATTGATTAGACGTTAAGATCCCGAGAATGGGATTAAATACTGATATGATTTCTATTATTCATTAAATAGTGTAGTGGAGGACCACGCTTAATAAATAGACTACGTAGTATATTGTAGGAGCTAGATAAGAGGCAATATTAACTTAATGGCTCGATCACAGATGTGGGTACCACTAAATTCACATTATAACTAATAATATTTATATGAACTATCAATAACCACCAAGCTTATTCTTCCGCATATTTTATGATTTTGATTTTTTTTTTAGTGTACTCTACAATATTTACTAATGAGGTGCGACTTTCGACAGAGTTAAGCGGATATAAAAAGTCACGAGTGAGTATATACTCGATAACTCTTATCTTAGCCTAATTTAAATACACACTTACCTTGAACGCTATAGAAAGCGTATTAGTCTTATCATTAGGAGTAAACGTGTGACGAATTAAATAAGGAGATCGAAGACTTGTATCAAATAACTATAGGCCTCGGCAAACCAGAGACTATGCTTTTAAGGGAACCGTTTCTTTGCTTAACATTTGTCACTACCTTGAAATAACGATGGAGTAATTTATTCACATGATGGGAGACGCTGTTTCGATCTTTCAAGTGGATCAATGAACTAAATTAACTTAATATAACCTTTCCTACCTCGATCAAAACTGCGAAGAGAGTGTATATATGAAGAGCCAATTGTCATGGGAGTTATGTTTCAGGAGACGGACGCATGAGAGACGCAAAGAGGGGACGATGAGTAAGGAAGCAAAAAAGCAGCTAACGATAGAGCTAGACTAAATTCAGTTATGCGAGTAAAAAAAGACGAAGAGAGAGACTGATGAGATGAAGAGGGTCAGGATGATAGATAAAGAGGTACGAACACTCAATGAGACACTCTAATACATAAAGAATTTTATCACAACATATATGATTGCTACATCGTGGAGGACGGTAGATCATGGAATACAGCAATTTGTCTTGCTAGCTAAGAACAGAGAAACAGCCCTGGATTTCTTTACTCCGCAACCTATAAATTCTATAACGTATGGTGCTGATGAAGAGTCAGGATAGAGATATAGAGAATAGACCACACTAAGAGCTCACTTATGGCTTTGAGTACTATACGACATGAAATACGACATAATGAAATTAATATCAATTATTATTATTTAAAACCAATCTAAGCAAAAGGAAACCAGTTTCACTGTGAAGGATAATAAACATTTTATCTCAGGTGTCAACCCTAAGTAAGATAAAATAGTGGTGTGAGTATACTACGAATATCATTCTGAAGGAGATGTCAACAAGAACATACATGTACACAAATAATTACAAATAAGATATCAAAATATATATCGTATTCTATCATTTCATGTAGATATGGAGTTTGGTGAGTGCAAGAGTTAACATGATATGTCACAATCTTTCTCTGCAGTTTTATAACACCTCTGACATTCTACACAAGTCAGTAAACCGAGTAAATCTGAGGCCTATCTAGCGTTGTATTTTTGGTTGAAAAAACGCGACCTTAAGGTTCAGCGTTATCATCGTCGCAAAGGTATGATGTAAATGCACCAATCTCTTTTCTGTTCGAAACTATGCGATTCGTAAGATTTTCTCACTATCACTCACTACTGTGTATCTAGTATTTGTTCTTTTTTAGATCTGCTTCTGAGTACTGAATCACGGGACAAGTTTCCCGTTCACTTGACGGTTACACGTGTGCTCTGTCTGCAGCATGGAACTAATCCTTCCTGGAAATGTATCAAACTATGAGCAGCTACATATAGGCCAGACGAGTATGGACAAAAATCGAGGCAATCCAGCACACGAGATCTATTGTTCCTCTAAAGCAGTCGATACTACATAAACGAACACATCACAGCAACACGGTACACCAGAGTCAAAGAACGTGTGCCGAGCGAGGCTCCGTGCGTGGGTAGCTGAAGCAATAAAGTGAATCCGGGTCCCCACGGATTAACCTTCATACCGAACACTCATCACTCCATACCACAGTTAAGAGGAACTTCGTATAGTGCGGGTTGTATAAGACTATTAAATTATATTAACTCAATAACTTACCGGGAGGGTCACCTACCTTAGAGGACTCACGGCTTAGGCTACAACTTACTTTTATGGATTATGAGTATTATTATATAGGAGTGAGGAAGCTGTAATATAATTAATGAATGGTTACTATAATGAATAATTACTATTCTGAAATTAAATTATTATTATATTAATAGTTAATACACTTTTGGAATATATTCCATATATATCCGCCCTTCCTCCATTAGTAGGATATATGGGTAAAATACTATGATCCCCAACCTCTATCGTGTTGTCCAGAGATATTTCAACACTGAAGAATAAATATACGTAAGAAAAATATGTTTCGAGAACCTACAAGCGGGCTGATCTATGCGGAAATATTTAGCGCCAATCCTTTTAATTATTATTTATTAAAAGATCTTATAAAGTAAATATGATCTGACTCTCAGAGTAACACCATTTAAAATGTTAATCCTTCTCTTAATACTCTTATGCAGTAATATGTCCTTGCACTCGAATTATAAATATAAAGTTTGTATTTATTTAGAACTTGCTTATATAGATATATATTATTTTAATATTTTAAATATATATATGATTAATTAATTAATTAATATATATTATATATCTATTAATATTTTTTATATTATATTAGTTTAATAATTTATATTTATATATATAATAGTGATTAATATAATGAAGTATATTAATTAAATTAATATTGTTTCTATATTTATTATTATATATTTAATATATAATATTATATATATATATATATTCATTAATAAATATATATATTAGTTTTATAGTAAACTATATATATATATTAGTAGTAATTTTAGGAGAAAAGGTAGAATTTATCATAATTAATATATATTATATATAAATTTATTATATAATAATAATATGAGTATAGGTCTACGTATTAGCTTGGTATATATATATAAAGGTTGATAATAATAAGCCGAAATTGTATATTATTATGGATTAATAAATCTTAGTTATTCTAAAATAGCTTCAGATAGTTACGTATTTCAATACTTTAATATTCAATACCTAGCTTTTATCAATATCCTAATTAGTCCTAAATGGGCAGATTAATATTTATTAATGTTTATCCTAAAATAATTCAGCTACACTTAACGTCTATCTCGAAATAATTCATCTGCACATTATCTTGTAGTAATCGTACACGCTGTGGCAATCTCGACTGATAACAAGCTATAACAAAGATACTCTTATTAATTCTGATTTATACATTATATTATATTGTAATATAATTTGTTTTTAGTATATAATGTTAATTATTTTAATTAGATTTTAATTAATTTATAATAAATTTCTATTTATTACTGCTTAATGACATATAATTATAAATTATTATAATATATATTTTTATATTTAATATAATTATTAATTATATATTAATTATGAGTAAATATATATATTTAATAGTATTTATATTTATATTTAATATATATTTATTATATATATATTATATATATTATATTTATATATATAATTAATATATTAATATATAATATAATATATATAATTTATATTAATTATATATTCATATTTATATTATATATTAATTAAATATATTTATATTAAATAGTTATATATATTAAGATATCTATATGTTGGGACTTTTACATATCTATGAGATGGGGCCTAGCCCCAAAAATTAGTATGAAATTTTATGTTGAGTGTTATAATAAACACAACTAATAAGTATACCCTCTAACCACTATAGGATTAGTATAAGGATATAGTATACCATATTAAGTGTAAAGCGGGCGGGACGGAGCTACTTGTTTCCCCTGAGATTGGTTGAGTAGCGTAGGATATGATAATATAATCCTACATTTGTTAAGAATTAAGAGCACCAATATAACGGCATAACACATAAAATATACTCCTATAGAAAACGCATAGAGATGGGCGTTTTTGAACTGCCTCGTAAGGAGTCGTAATTGGTTTGGTGAGTCCGGACGAGGGCTGAATCAGAGACCCCATTCTTGCCCTGGCGACTCTTAAATCAATTCTCTATCACTTTAGGTGTCTCTAATTCAGAAGTATGTTCGTTTAGCTTCCATCCACTTTGCCTGAGATTAAATACTATAATGAAGAACCTGCACAATATTAATCTATAACAGAAACTTGCTCAATTTCGCTTTTCACACTATAGCATCTTGGATCTAGTTAGCCAATAAATAATCAATGCTAGCAATATCAATAAACCTGCGCCAAAATACCCACAGCTCTACGGTTTTGGGATTCTTTACGTATGTATAGACACAGAAAGTCAAAAAAAGTTACTTTCAACTATCTTAGATATAATTCAAAATGCGGAATACTATCTACTCAATGTAATGCTTCATTATCTCCGAGAGTGATCTAATGTTAGACCGCTCCCCGGCCTTAGGCTTCTCCCGACTGCTACTCACAGATCTACTCTTCTTTATCTCTCAGTAAATAGCTTAGATATAGATATGAATATAGATAGTGGATCAATATAAAAAAATTTTGATAAAAAATAAATTAAATTAATGTGTATATGTCTTTTCTTACGTTCCGCAAGGTCTCGTTCTCCCCATGCGCGTCTTTTCACATACAATAGATCGTACTATCATTAGTTTTTTTCGTCCCCAGTTTATAGGTGTTATTTAGAGAGAATATTAATTTTTATAATTATTTTATTATATGGTCCAGTACAGACCGACGGGGTATTAATCTAATATTACTCGCACACGGGGATCAGTAAGTACCTTCATACCGTCGTCACAAACCGCCTAGGCTACCGAGGAGACAAACCCTTCCTAATACTTTGCATTAATATTCCCCGAGGGTATTTACCTATTAGTTATTAAAATAAAAACTTACATTAAAATAAAACTAAATTAATATATTATATATATCATCTCAGTTTATTTTTTTGACATTGATAAAAATTATAAATAAAGATAATAGAATAACTAAATGCTATTATTGCCTATATAATATAATATAATATTTATTTATCTAATACAGTATTACCTATATTATTATATACCTAGACACTTTCCTAATCTGACATTAAACACTTTATCCTATAGGATAAAATTTGTCCCATATTTTTCTTAGTGTTATAACATAAAAACTACGATAATATAATTTACTAATCTCTTCATTATGTAAATTACGTTTGCGTTGGAGGAACTAACTTTGACAAGATGTCAGTTGCAGATTCTTGGAATTGGTTCATAATTGGAATAAGTAAATTATAGTGCATGCCGCCTAAACAAAATTGACTACTCACATCACTTGTTTTATAGATCGTAGGTTTAATTTGCTAATACATGTTAGGGATATATTAAACAATATATTTATATATATAATAATTAAATAGTAATAGTATAAGATATATAATATAATATATATATATTATCGATTAGTAATATTATATACTAATATATATATATTATATATATATTAATACATAATATATATATATAATATAAGTATATAATCAATTAATGTATAATTTTATACGTACATCTCTCTCTATATATCTATTATATATATATATCTATATTAATATATAATATATATATCATATTATATATTAATATATATAAAGACCTATTACTATTAGTAATATTATATATTATAATATATATAATAAATTTAGTCCTTAATACTTAATTACTGCTTTGCTATTAATTATTATTATCTTATATAATTTATTTATTTATTTTATTTATTTAATTTATTTATTTAATTTTATTTAATTTATATTCATATATTATTTTATTTTAAATTTATTATATTCATATTTATTCATTTTTTAATCTATTTTCATATTTTATTCAAAAAGTAATTAGTTTCATTATAATTTCTTTACATTTTATCCGATTTGGACAAAAGAAAAATGATTTCTATATTATTATTTTGGTTACTATTATGAACTATTATTGCAAATCCTATTAAATTTCTATTTAATAAACTTAGCAAATTTAATTTTCAAAAATCTTCTAAAAAAATTTCAAAAATTTTTTTTTTTGCGATAACGTTTATATTACCCTTCATCCAATTCTTCAAGAAATATAATTATTATTTATTAATAAAATACTTTTTGGGGTTTAATCATAGTTAGCGTGACGGGGGGGCTACTATGTGTGCGTCTTCCTATTAAGTTGAAGTAGGTGAAGTAAACTACGATAAAGGATTTTCAATATAGGACTTTAAATATTAAGTATGCTATGAAATGGTATAAGGGCGGGGCTTTCAATGTCAAGTTTTTGATAGATTATAAGAAAAATAATAATGCAAGAGTTCTTGCTAAAAAAAATTTTGCAAAAATTTTTTTTTGAATTATTAGGCTGGGTCTGTTGAAACGCCCATGATATGTCATTTTCCAGAGATATCTATTTAACTTATATTAATTTTATATTTATTTTAATAAATTAACCCTTTCTAATATTTTAATTATATATATAATTAATATTTCTTTATTATTAATTATATATTATTATATTGGAGTTACTTTATTAATAATTAATAATATACTTATATATAATCGTGTCTATAGCTTTACTATATATATATAATCCATAATTCCTTATATTATTATTAATATTATTATTATTTATTATATAACAATACACGCAACACTTGTACTTAGATTTTATTATATATAGCGCCTATGCCTTGATTTGGACTGGATTTATATGAGACATTTATGGGTAAAGACATATTCAGTGATTCCTGTGCGTTGTGCTCCACTATTTATTATACACTAATTTTTAGAATAATCAACCATATATAAATAATCAATGATAAATTGAATTTAAGGTCCTGTGGTACAAAAGAGAGTGTTAAGAATAAAAAGGTAATATACGTGTACTTGGATTCATATTAAAGATAAGAGTCAGTTAACGATTACAATTTAGATCGAATCATTATCGCGATATAAACTAGACTATGTACTCGAGTACCTCGTTCTAAATGTCAAATAGGTAGAGGAGAGTTAGAAAAGTTCCTTTGCAGCAGGTATGGGAACGCCAGAAATGTTCTTGCGGAGCACAGTTGGGATGTTGTAGGTATGTCACAAGATGATGAATTTTTAAGGATTAGTAGGATGTATTTAATAAGTAAATCACTGATAAAATGTCCATCTAAGATCTACACAATATTCAGTTCTAATTAAATTATACTCTAAACAGAATTGTTCACAAATCTATCCTGACTTAAGTAGTGAATATGCATTTACTTCTTATTATGAGAATATGTTTCATCGTTAATTCGGGTGAATTAATCTAAAATCGATTTATTATTAATTACTCTTATTAAAATATAAGTAGTTTTAACCATAGAAGATGTCGAATTATAATATAAATCATACACATCCAAGATATATATAATCAAACAAACTCATGAAGTAATTATATTATTTATTTTTACTTGAGTGTTTTTTTATATTAAATAAATGAGTATATTAAGTTAATATATATGGTATATTTACTAACTATAATGAGAGTTATTATTTAATAATAAAGAAGTCGTTAATCTGGCTATTAAACACTGAGGTAGAATGAGAACAGCAAGTATGACACAGTTTTTTATTTTGTAAGCATTTTAGAAGAGATAGAGAAATGAAAATGTCAGCAGTGTAAGTGAGAAAGAAGAGAGTATCAAAAGTTAAAGAGTAGATGAGTCAATGTTAATATGTCAATGGATCTCAGTTTTTCCTTTGTAATTGATCTATAAATTACTATTAATCCTGTTATCACAGTTCCATGTTTATATTTTTATTATCTTATATTTATGACTTTAAAATTAATTCCATAAGCCTTATAATCCATAAATTTTTCAGGTTTTCTTTTAAAAAATTACAATTACAATTATTTTTCATTATTGCACAATTTATAAAAATATCACCTAAATATATTTATCACTTTATGTATCTATGGTATTAAAGGTAATTAGTCATTCATCACGAGAGAGAAGGTGTATATTCAACTTACACACTGCTCATATCTCAATTACTCTCATTTATCGAATTGGACTAAATTATTATTTATTAGTTATTATTATTAATTATTATTATTATTATTAATTATTATTATTATTATTTATTATTATTATTATTATTATTTTATTATTTATATTATTATTATTTATTTTGATTATTATATTATTATTATTATATTATTATTAATTATTATTATTTATTATTATTATTTATATTTATTATTATTTATTATTATTATTTTTATTATTATCAATTATTATACTATTATAATTAATTATTATTATTATTATTTTTAATTATTATGAACTAAACGGTATGGCTCGTATTAGTATTATTATTATTATTATTATTCCTATATATTGTATTATTTTATTATATGATTTTTTATTTTATTAGGATATGTAATTAGAATTCAGAGTTTATTATTCATTTTACTCTTACATATTCAACTTTCTCCCTCACTCATTACTCTCGCCAAATTATTTATTGATAAACTTACACAAATTTTGATCTTATAAATTTCTTAAAATTGTTAATTTGTGAATTATTGATTTTTATTATTATTATTAAGGATTAATAAAATAATGACATGATGAGAATAGTAGCAAAGTTTAATTTAATAAGAAAATTGCTTAACGTATTATAATGATTAAAGTGTTATTATTAGTTCCAATTTGAAGTTATCTAGTGTTTACCTAGAGTGTTTATATAAGTATTATTTTCTTAGATTTATAGCTACAATTTTGCTATTATTAAATCATTATTTATTATTTAATTCTTATTATTCTCTTAATTTTGTTCCTCTTCTTAATCTTTTTCATATAACTTAATTTTATTTGGATCATTAATTTAATAGCTATTATTATTATTGCATTATTTTTATAGATTATTTTTAAATCTTCCTTATTATAATAATTAATTATTTATTCTATTTATCTCCATTATTATTCAATTTCACAATTTAACTAATATCTCTATATCCAATTTCCTAAATGTGTAGCACATGTTAATTATTCAAATGTATTATTTATTTTTAATACTCTTACTATCCATTTACTATTACTCTCACATTATTCTTCACTTCACTTATAATTATTCCTATCTCTTATACTCTCAATATTCACTCATGAATACTTACACCATAATCATATCTATCTACTTTATTTTAATTATCTAATTTACTACTTCTATATATCTTAAAATTTATATATCTATCTATATTATCTATAATCATTCTTCATTTAGTTACAGTTCATACCTTAAATTTATTATTATTACTACTATGAGATATTTATGATTTTAATGACTCTAAGATATGTATTATTTAGCTAAGTATTAAGTATTTAATCAATTGTTGCATTATACAAATGAGCTGAAAATATTTATTAGTTTAATTATATTTTTAAAATATGAATATATGGAAAAAGTTAGATGCCCAGAGATTTATAACCATTGAAGTACTGTTACGAGATTTTAATTATACTAATAATATATTAAAATGTTTAAAAATATAATAATAATGTTTAAATGTATTAAACAAATGGGTTTTAAATTTGGAGAGTTAAATTTAAGGAAACTAAGATTGATCATTGCTTCTTCAGTCTTGAATTCAATACGTTTAATTTCAATGTGAAATAAATAAATTTTTCAAACTTTTAAAATGTTTTTATGTATTTCTTTAGTTTATACGATATGATAATTATATTTTATTTATTTATATTTTTATCCATAATAATACTAACTTATAACTGTATAATCATATTTAAATTCTATAATTTGTGAATCTAAATCACTAATTTACGAGTTTTCAGTGAAATGAACTTCATATTATTTTTCAAATTACTTTTCAGCTTATTAAATTAATAGAATAATGAATAAATTACTGTTTGTTTTTATTTTGTGTAAGAGTCTCTCGACTTAATTTTCCATAATATATGTTCCCATATATATACATATTTAAGAGTAATAACTTTCGTGGATAATTGTTATATTTATCACCATCTAATAAGATTTCAATATTAATGCGCAATATATAACTAATGCAGGTAAAGGATAACGATTCCCAGAGATTAGATAAATAATACCTCATAATATTAGTAAAGTAAACTATTATCTTATTTAAGGACAATAATAAAGGTGAGAGTAAGGGTAAAGCATTTTGGTTAAGTATGCGGTTCAAATTTATTAATTAAACGATAAAATATAGGTATAAAATAAATCATATAATTAATGTCAATATCTTTTCTTTAATTTTATTTAAATTTACTTGTGTTATTTAAATTATTAGAAATGTTAATAATTTTTGAATTTTTTTTGGGTAAAATACGTGTATTTTTGCTAGAATATTAATTTCATGTCAAAGTTCCCCAAATTTATTCCTAACAGCAATGTTAGAATTATATTAAAAAGACGATCTTTGAAGGTCTTATTTCCTTGGATCTGTATAACAATAGATAGGTACAAGTAAAATACCATCTTATATCTTATGAGATTTACTCTTTGAAAGAGATAAATATACATAAATGGGGATTTAGATTAAAAAGGATCTATTCTTTATTCACCGTTAACTTCATTCATAAATTTTGTATGGCGCTTATATCTTAAGGTAGTATTATTTAATCCATTTACTTTGATTATTTTACGTGTTTTTATTAATAAGTTTGCAGGTAAAATAAATATTTACTTATATATAATAAATTTATCTCCCTTCTCTCTCTCTTAACTCTCTCTTTACTAAGCTGTCTAATTTATTTACATAGTATATCTCTCTTACTTCCTCTAACTATTACTTCTACTATCTATATCTTCCCTCTTTACTATATCTCTATCTTACTCTAATCATATTCTCTATCTCTGTATAATCTATTCTATATTATTCCTACTATATATTATAGATACATGTCATGTATATATAATATATATATATATATATATATAATAATATAATATATATTATAATAAATATAATATAATATTATGTGTTGTGTGTGTGTGTGGTGGTGTATGGGTGTGTGGTTGTTGTGTGTGTGTGTGTGTGTGTGTGGGTGGGTGGTGGGTGTGTGCGGTCCCTGTTACATCAACTACCGTACCCTCTGGGAGAATTGATATAGGCCTCCAGTGTAAACCGCATCTTCCATAATTTTATAATAGCTAAGGACATGCGTGTAAATTAAAAATAAAATGAAGGTTTAAACTGTGATCAATGTCATTCAGAGGTTTGAAACCAAAGTATTTTATAGCTACTGCGGCCTTTTGTACTAATAAACATTTCATGATATATATTTACTTATATATTATATATATAATAAATTATATATATATATATTAATATATATAATATCTATTATATAAATTAATTTTCTCTTAATCTCTCTATTCCATAATAATAATCTTCTTATTATTATCCTTCATATTACTATCATATATTTAATTCTTTCTCTCTCTCTATCTTCTCATATCATTCCATTCTTATCTTATTTCCCTATTTTCCGCATCCCATTTGTCTAATCCCCTCTCTCTCTCTTCTCTTTTTTCATTTACTCATTTCTGATCATCATCATTTGCTTTGTACGATACTCGTTGCATCCCATAAGACCCTTTTTAGAACAACTTTGACTGCTATCATATACCACGTAGTAATGGTTCTCCACACATCTCGTCTGTTGCTATTAATTTGTATTACTCCATCCAAATTCCTAGTTATTTTTCTTACTTTCTTTATTATCATTACATTTATAAACATGCCAGGATCTTCAGCGCACACGATTCTACATAGTGTGGCAAGAGATTCTGCGCTCTTCTTTTTTCTATGTGTATTAGGTGACTAGTTTTATATTATTATTGATTATTATTTTTATTGGTGGATATTCTCTCTTCTATGCCTCAATTTTTTCTATTAAGTCTTTATATCTGGCCAGCATATATTCTTAGAGAGTTGAGTGAATAGACTTGAGGTAATGGAGAAGAGAGAGAGATTACTTAATCGATCTCAACTCATTAGCAGAGAGTAGTAAAAAATAGATGAATGCCAGAGAGTTCACACCAATTGATGAGCGAGAGAGAGGCCCGAGAGATGTAATAGATAGGAGGTGTACGGCGCATACCAAAAGAGGGTTGTTGTATCTGCGTGATTGCTACCCAGCCCCATTACTTTCGCACAACAATAACATGCATTAGACTTAGTAATACATCATGAAGACATACACATAACTTTGTCTACAAATGAGTAGAAACCAGTAATCAAATGGTTTGTTGGTGAACACAAGGGGTGACATTTCACTCTCGAGCCATACTTATAGTGGACTATAGAAATAGACGATAATAAGTTAATCATAATTATACAGCGTCAACGTAGCATAAAGATTAGAAGATCAAAGGGAGATTATCAGAAGGTAGGTATGTGACAAGTAGAGTAATATTACGATACCTTTAATAGCTTTATATAGACTACTTGAACTCATACTTATCAACTTAAGAAGAGGACGTCAAAATTCTGAAGAGACCTCAAACCAATAATATTGTGTAGGACACTGCATATATCTTCCCAATCAATTAAAGATTGGGAGGAGCATGATTACGGTTCTCTTTTATATATATATTATCATTAAATATTAGGATAGTATGAAATGTGCAAACATTCTTTCTAATATATAAGTATAAATGACATAATAACAGTATAAAGTCTTGGTAAGAAGCAGGATAGTATATCCATTAGCTGCTCTATGTGAGGTAGTTTAAGCTACACTATTATGAAATGGATATGCATGAAATAGTTTGAGATATTTCATCATAACACAGACAATACATCTGGAGAGAGGGTAAGTAGAGACAAAAACGGAAGAATACGCTAGCATTTCTTCAAATACACTAGCGTGTATATGACTTAAAGTGAACCTACTAAAGAGGAGGCTGAAAGTATCCTGTGGTGAAAAAGACGACGGATATCTTCTTAGCTGCTGTAATCAAATATCCCTCCAAAGAGTTTATTATCTAAAAGGAGCCTTGAGACGTGGTACACAGCAATTTTTTGATTGTTATTGTTTCTTACTAACCCTTTAAGTGGGTGAGCTATCCTTAGAATCGGCAACCCGTATCTTTTTCAAGTGAATCGAAGCCTGGAAATGTTTGGTTGAAGGGAACACTTGGTCGCTACAATTGTCTGAGAGATGACCTCTATATATGCTACGATGCAACTTACTTCTATCGCGGGAAGCCGAGAGCATTCCTGCTTGGTAAAATACTCTATCGATACTGCTGAACGAACTGGGACGCTGATTGAATCTTGATCATTGCTTTTGCTAAAAAAAGTTCACGAGTAATAGTCTCGAGGGCAAATCAAACACACGCTCTTGAGTTTCTACAACCATTTTGACGATCTAATTGTAAAGCACAAGTGGCGAGTGCCCCGTGTAAAATCTAAGTCAGGAATTATTTTTGCGTAAGAAGGAAAACTAATGCACCGACATCCGAGACACGACGTCTTATGATTAGGAACTCTTCTCAATGTACTCTAAACCGGCAATTTTCGTTGTTCGTCCGATAACTAACTGGGCTATAGGCGAATTCATATTAATTCCTGCAATTTATAATCTTAAATAATAACTTTATCGTCTATTAAACCCAGAGTTCTAAACTCACCTAAGAAAAAGGTTAGCGCTTATGCTCTGATATTTAAGGGTGGTTCTATGCCCCATAGGTTATTTTTGACTATTCATACTGTCCACTTCTTGAAAAAGAGGACCCGTGCCCCGCTCGATATGGATGGAAATAATGACCTGCAATATTGATATATACGTAAAAATATAAATATAGACAACAAAATGGAGATTGGAATATAAATAACACAGAAGAATGTAGAGAGAGTATTGAAGAATGAAAAGTACCTGGACGGGAAGGTCAGTCAATAGCTCTTATTCAGAAATGATTTAAGGAGGATGGGCTTAAACAAGCTAAAATAGTGATTTAATTCAAAAGTTTACCAGAAAAAAGGCAGCCCCTCAGAAAAATAAGGTCTAGAAAATTAGATATATACATATTTGGTTTTTTTTTAATGCAATTCATTTTATGTTGTTTTGTGTGTTTGTAACTTTTTTTTCTTTATTGGACTTTGCTCACGAAATGAAAGATTTAACGTCAATGAGTTGAAAATCTGCAGGGTACACCGCTAGAGCAGACAATTTTGATAGCCAAATAAAGAGATACGACAGATAGAATGCCAGCAGAAGAAGGAAAAGATAGATGAAGAGAGAGAGAGTGAAGACAAATGAAAGAGAAATAGAGAGAGAGATAGAGAGAAAGAGATGAGAGAAGAGAGAGAGAGAGAGATGAGTAAGTAGTAGAGAGAGAGAGGAGAGAGAAAACTATATATAGGCATATTCATTTTATTTACACTGCTTACTTTCAGTAAATATGAAATACTATAAAAAAGTGAGTAAATAAACCTACATTCATAATCGAAATAGGATACGAAATAATTTGAAGCGAAGTAACGTTGCAATAATAGCAATATTGACCTCCTTATTCCGTACTCTAAACCCCATACTTCTTAATCTACTTCTATAATATTTCCTCTCTTTCAACGTAGATTAACATAATCTCAAGCATGTACCTCTACGACTCTCACCACTTTTACATATATCTAAGAATAAATATGAAAATTCCATAGCCATCATAACTGAACTAACAAAGGTGTAATACTCTTTGCTATTGTATTTTCTTGTTCTTATCGGACCTGTTTCATACTTATTTTCAAAATCAAATCAAATGTTAAAATTCCTCCCCTATAAAAAAATGAAATTCTTTATAAAAACTAAGTCTCATATATATTATTTTTTATTATTCTTAATAATGATTGCATCTTAAAAACAATATGCTATTTTGTTCCAATTTAATAGATAAAGTTTACTTCTATACAGGGTATTATTTTACTATCTCTGACAGGAATATCGATTACCCTCTCGCATTAAAATTGTAAATGCCCGCATAATTAATATTAGAATGGAAAAATCTACTTAATAATTATATTTTTTCGTTATATATTCAATACATGACCATTAATTAATTTTTTAATACATTTTAATACATAGAATATATAATAAAAGACAAAATAATTAATTATTGAAATGTATTTTTTTAAAGAAAACTATTTTGAAAATATAAACTAAATAATAAAAATAAACAACTAAATCATTAAGAATATAAAACATTATAATAATATATTATTGGTGTTGTTATAGTATACTAAATTATTATGGTATAAAATAAAAGAACACAATGATTATGGAACACTTGGCATAAAGAAATACTAGAGAAAAATATATTTTTAATTGCATAATTAAAAATAAATAAAACTTCAAAGTTTTCTGTACTTGATCTAAAAATGCCCTACTTAAAAATAATATAATGTTCACTTATATATAATATAACTTTAAATATTAAAAAACTCTCTCACTTAATAATCAACTGACAATATATATTTTAAATAATTAAATATTAAACTAATTAAATATATACCATATCATATGGAAGGTCTAAATTCAATAAATATAATAATAATATATAATAAATAATAATAATATATATAATATAAATAATATAAACTAATAATAAAATAGTTACAATAATATAATTATATATAATATTTAACTAATAATAATAATATAATTAATAATAATTAAATAATAGATTAATTATATAATATAATTAAATATAACATAATATATTAATTATAATAATTAATAAAAATCTAATTTAATTTTATGTACCTAACATTTTTCTTCTATTAAATAAATATAATTAATTTATTTTGTAATATGTAAATTTATTAAAAGTATAATAATAATATAATATATATAATAATATAATTACATAATTATAATAATAATTAAAAAATAATATAATAATTTAATAAATAATAATAAAAACATAGCCAATAATGCAGAATATAAATATTACTATGTAAATGTAAATTTAATATATATTCCTTATTCTGTTAACAAATCCCAATTTTTTATATTCGAAATAATATCTAATCATCAATTCAAATGACCACCATTATTTGAGAGATAATATTATACATTATTTATATAATCAACAGACTACATAATCAGTAGTTGTCCATAGAGTTATATAATATAGTCCTCATATTATAATATAATATAGTAATACAATATTATTATATATTCAACCTTTTAATTTACTATATCGACACATTGATATCATACTACATCATAACATACAATAATAGATAACTATTAACCAATAAATAGATATAGTCCATTATAATGAATAAATGAGGATAAAGGTAAATAACTTTTATATAGAATATATTTAATTTTCAATATATGGATATATTAATAATAATAATTATATAATCATAACTATAAATATAAAGAAATCCAGTGTTTGGAAATTTGATTAAAAGTTGGTTCAGTTACTTTAAATATAAATAAATAATAATAATAAATAATAATAATTAAATTGTAATAATTTAATAATAAACTTATTACATAATTATATATACAAATAATATATAATAATATAATTAAATCATCTAATAATAAATTCAATATCAATACATAATAATAATAATCATTATATATACATAACATATTTAAATTCATATAATTATATAATAATAAATAATATAAATCTCAATAAATAATATTAATAATAATATTAATAATTAATAATTAATAATAAAAATATAATTGATTGACTAAGTATAATAAGTTTATTGTATTTGATCTACTACTGTCAAGAGATTACGACGTTTAATAGCTATAAATAATTATTATAATATATAAGAGAGGAAAACGGAAGTTATGCATATTATAATATACATAATTATAAACAAATGTAATAAAAATAGGAATAATAAGAATAATTAATATAATACACATTCGTTGCTTGGCATCCGAAATTCTAAATTATATACAATCGAGATAAAAACGTATTAAGCTAACTTAGTGGAGAATTATGCTAGAGGTCTCTGAAATATATTAATAACATATTGGAGAGAAATCTAAAAAAGATCATAAATAATATAAAGTAAAGAGCATAATCACACATATATTATATTAACATATTTAATATAAATCAGGATATAAAAATATCATAAAATTTAATAACTAATTATAAAACTAGATACCAATAATAATAGCAAATAAAAGAGGAAACTATAATGATAAAATATACTGATATGTAGAGTCAATTATATACACTAGTATAATAGACATTTAATAAAATCAGCGATAAATAATCCACAAATTAATATTAATATATTATATAATTACTTTAATATATTTTAATAATTATATCAAATAACATTATAGCACCTATACTAAGTTAATAATCATCATAATAAATCACAATAAATAGATAACAAAATTATATAATAATATAAATAATATAATAATAATAAATAGATATTCAATATTATGTGTTAATATCATGGTAATAATTTGGACACTTATTTCAATTTATAAAATATAATAAATAATCGATATTTTCATAAAATATATACTTTGTCCTGAACTAACTAAGATTAATATCGGACTGAAAATTAACGAATATTAATAAGTATATGTAATTTACAATGTGACACATAATAAATAGTAGGCATATTGTAAGAGAGCCATAAATTAAGGTTATTCCTAATAAAATAAAATACTTAATTATATATAATATATTAAATATTTTAATAAATTAATATTATAAATCATAAAGTATTATTAATATCTATATTGTTGTATAATATATCGACTTTTATCAATAAATCGATTAATTCTAATATCTTACAATATATAAGAACATATAATCTCATATAATTAATATATATAATAAACTATATTTAAATAATCGATACTTTGATTAATAAATTAATTAAATATTAAAAATTAACAATATAAATATGAATGAAATAAAAAAATATAATTAATTTTAAATTTTATTCATATTAAATGTATATTGTCAAAATTAAATAAATTTCAAAAACCCAATGATCATTGAAGTACGACCTTATCATAATCACCTAGTCCGGAAATAAATATTCTTATCTAATTTTAACACCCAAAAACTTGAATGAAGCCCACCGCCCATCATTATTCCTATTAATAAGCCTTAATCCCTATTCTTCCCCACTTAATAAGAACACCCCACTTCCCACGTCCGCACATTTAAACCGAATACATATATATAGTTTTCACACACACACACACACTCAGCGCACCGGATACTATATAAATCAATAATCTGTGAGTATTATACGACTATTGATAATGGCTTATTATAATTCTGTTTGAAATAAACAATATTGAAAAATAATATTTAGATCAAATTATAAATTATGCAAAAACTGAAATTGATATATGTTTATATATGTATATCTTATATATATATATGTGTTACTAATAGTATAATAACGTAAAAACATGTGGATGGAATACCGATATATATATTCAGAGAATATAAGATTTAGATAGGAATAATTAATAATATTGGTTTAGAGTAAAAATATAATATAAAATAGATAGACTTAAATAAATATTAAGTCATAAATTGAATAGATAGCTAGATAGAAATAAGCTAAACGGAAGAAATGAAATTAGCTAGAGTAATAGGATTCAAAAATCAGAATCTAATTATCACTATATATACTATATTAATATATATCAGATATATAATATTATAATATATATGTGGTATTTATATATATATACTTACAATGCGTCTATTTGGTATATATATGATATAATATATTTTATATATATATATTTAAATTAACTCAAAACATAGTATCATATAAATATATTTTAGAGTAATTGTAATAATAACTAATAGGAGTACGATGGTATAAGCGTATCTGTCTATTAAATATACTGGTAATAGTATATTATAATATATCAATATAATATAATAATATAATGACATGGAGTTAAATTCTTGTAATCTTAGGAAAGCCCTGAGTATCAGTAATTTATACAACTGAGTCGTGAGAAATATATCTATTAGTTAATATCTTTTTTATTATTAAATATATTTGGTGGATTATGTGAGAAGTTAAGGTGAGTCAGAGCTGGGTTCCATCATTGTGGCGTGCCTTTTTTGTAGGTATAGAAAACTATAGGGTATTCCCAATTAATTATACGAGGGTAATAATATGGCCTATAAATATATTAATTAGTTATATGGACAAATGTGTAGTAATATCATCTTATTAATAGACTATTCATATAAATATAAGCAATATTATGAGAAAAATATAAAAATATGCTAAGTAATAATAATAACTATATATGTATATATAAATACAATGTATATAATTATTTATTACTTATCTAATATTAGTTAATATTATTATAAATTGAGTTATATCATATATATATTATAATATATATCATTAATTATATATATATATTAATATTATTGAGTGGAGAGACGAGGAGGCACGGAAGAGATGATGAAGCACCAAAAAGAGGAGTGTGATGGGCATGGAGGGAGAAAGAGTAAGGGGCGCCCACTTACAAAGAATTATCTTTTCTAGAGAGTAACCAGTCTATTTAGCATTGATGCATTATCCGTAATTGGAGTTGATTCCAGATCTAAGATGAGTTTTAAGGTTTATTTTTGTCTATTCTAGTTCTAACTTCTGAAGAATCCATTCCATTTTCTTTAGGGTTCTATTGGACATGTATTATAGTTGCTAACATTATTAGATAATTTTTATTTAAAGTTAATATGCGCTTGTTTTGTTAAGACATTGAAGGGGTAATGAAAGCAAAACTGAGCAAAGGTGTGTAGTAAGGAGACATATGTTGGCAGGTATCAAATTAATTTTCGGTATACGCATTGTAACGAAGGCAGACACTATCTTATTGACAGCACACAAAGTGATGAGAATAGATCATATCATATCAGTATCACCATTAGCTCCACAAACATACTCAGAGAGAGACATTATTTTGCTTGTTATATTTTTTTTACAGCTTTATGAACCATCAGCGCTTACACGGGCTATATAGACCGTAATCATTCAGAGGGGGCTGATATATATCTGAACACTTCACAACAAGAGATTATTTTTACAGACTAAAACAGCAAATTACTAGTACAGTAAATTGAACTATGACGTATAATAACTATATATTATAGGTATATATATAATTTATATCACATAGTAGGTATTTATATAAATATTTACTATATTATTATCATATACACAAATACCTTAATATAATTATTATGAGGAATAATATTCTGAGAGAGATAATTACCTGACACTATATAGTCGTTATTATATATATAATATATATTATAATAATATATTAAATATAATATACTAAAATATTATAACTTTGTATATAAAATGTAATATTAATTATAGATAGTATATGATATATAATTTATTAGTTGCGAGAAATCCGCTAAGAGCTTATTATCCCACTATATCAGTTATACTATTTATTTATGGAAAAACTACTAGGGAAATAAAATACCGATAAAAGCTGAAGTACAAAAATACAGTAATTGTAAAACTCTATATCATTAAACCAATTAACGGTACTTTTAACTACTCATTCACAAAAGCTCATTCGGGATATAAATTAAATACCAATAAAAATATTGAAGCAAATATATTATGTAAACCGCCGAGATATGTGAGACCTAAATTAGATAACCCAGGGGAAATATTAATATATTAATATTAATAGGGTTATATATATAGTTATAATATAATAATTAATAAATATATATAATAGCATAATATATTTATATTTAGTATCCTGGCCACCTCACACCTTAGGAAAAAAAAAATACGTGGAATCATAAACCACTTTTCTCAAAAGTATTAATATATTTCAATAGATAGTTTAATATATATATATATATATATATATAATAATATATATATATATATAGAATACTTATATATATAATTAAATCTAAATGTGTGTGTGTGTGTGTGTAGTTTATGTACTTAGTATAAGTGATGAGGTGTGTTCTGTGTGTGACTTGGATAACAGTATAAACGAACGTCGCTGAGCTAGAGCCCCTTTAAGTTATATGACAGAGGACTATAATAGGATCGTCAAATTAAACCGAACAATATTAAAGAAAGTATCACAATTGAAGCGGGCCACACCACAATAGAATTTATCCATTTTTAGTGTCTCGCTTCCAATCCTGCCAATAAGTGATGATGTGATTAGTGATAGGCCTCGAAACTCAGTATCTTTTGTTTGCTGTGTCTTTTGTTCGTTTAGATAGATCTTATATATTAATATATTCTTATAATCAACTGAATTACCTATATACCGACGCTAACTCATTATAATGGGATAATCTCTCTTAGTAGAATTATCCAATCGGACTAAGCGTAGAAGGATAGATCATTATAATATTATAATACTTTTTCAAAAATATATATATATATATATATATAAAGTATATATATATATAAGGTAGTTAATTGATGACGCTCACAGGAGGCTGAGTGTACTTCTGGGTCTTCTGTTTCGGGGTTTTTCTTCATCATCTTTGTAGTTTTCTTTTTAAAGACGAAATTCTTTTTGTTGGTTTTAGGTAAAACAACTTAATGAGATATTTTTATTCTCTTGGATTAGATAGATACTTTTACATTATTTTCATTTCATTAAGTTAGAAAATTGTGTTGAACTTTTTTGGGTCTTATTGTATACCTTTCTTTGGAGCGGATTTGTGGTCAAATTTGAAGAATAGTTGCAGTTTCAAATAGGTTATCATAAAGCTATTTAAAAAAATATGCAAGGTATCGAATATAACAAATAATCACGAGATATTTAATAAAATTGGTGTTCTAACTTTTAGGTATCATGTAAATTATCTTAAAATATGTACAGATTATAGGTAACTCTTTAAGTCATGCACGTTTGAAGAAAGAATAAATATGTGCTCAAGAGTGTGGAGGTCCAGTTATTAAATAATTCCAGGCAAAGACTAAAATAATTATCAATCAGAATTCACTAAACGGTAGATATTTACCTTTACGCAAGAGTAAGACTAACACCTACAAGATAGATTCATATAATTTTCGAATTTACAACTTCAAAACTACTAGTTTCCCTATATGGCTGTTTTCATTAATGTTTTTATATTTAATTTCATTTATAGATACATTTAGAATTAGTGTTGATATATTTAAAACCACAAATAGATGAAAAGAATAAAAAAATTCAGAATAAGTACAGTGGTTATGGTATTACTTTGTTTTGATGTAAAAAACACACATTTCTCATGATGTAAATTAATTGTAACTATTAGTCTTCCACTGCCTTTAAGTTCAAAAGTTAAGATAATCTGGAATTGAGTCTTGGGTTAATGATACAAAAATGCTTTGTAACCCGTTTTTAAACTACAATTGAATAAGGTGCATGTTTAGATAGTCCAAATGAGCTCAGAATTAATTTTAAACACATTTAACCATAGAATAAAAGTATTTATTGGCAAGTGTAAAAGTTTTAAAGTTGTTAATACAAAATAATATTCTCTTCCAAATTTTGTCTCGATTTATTAGAGAAAGGACTTCATAAAAAATAGTCAAATAGGTTTGTTCTAACCCTATTTATTAAGTACTATATTGTTTATTCAGAGCAAATATCATTAAAGTTTAAACATAGAACTGTATCAAATACTTAATCTAGAATTAAAAATGACTTTTTTAGACAAAAGTTTTCATCATTTTTGGGATCTAAGTTAGAGGTTTCTAAATCTAGTTAATCCATGGCCACTACGATCATCGAACGACCTACCTGCTAATGAAGGCCTCAGTACTGGCTTTATATATTTCCAACTTTTGACTGTGCGCAATCGTGTCCTAATTTAGTAAAGGTTTCATTAATCATTAAATTTTTTCATTTCCGCTCTGATATTGCAGAGTTTAAAATGTGGAATTGGTTTCCCGATGTGTGGAAATTGGGTCATGGTTTTTGGTAACGTTTGATCTGCGCTGTGAAATTTTAATTGTTTTGGCTTGTAAAAAGTCCTGGACATCTCTTTATCATTTGTTGAGGCAGATAGTTTGTCTCAGCATCTTCTTCAGGTTTCATAGCTTCAAACTTTGCCCTTTCACCCCCACGACCTCAACGTCTCATCTCACAAGTAAAGTATTTCATTAAGGGCACCTTTATATTTAGCAT
The DNA here is from genome assembly GCA_015478945.1 of Trachelipus rathkii. Classification (NCBI taxonomy): domain Eukaryota; kingdom Metazoa; phylum Arthropoda; class Malacostraca; order Isopoda; family Trachelipodidae; genus Trachelipus; species Trachelipus rathkii. The sequence goes on along the minus strand of JABUQX010009266.1, from coordinate 26,706 downwards.
ATTTATTTCAACGACTGCTTACCCTAACTCCTCTTACATCAGCTAAACATTACTACTAAAATATTTTCACCACGTTTTCTCTATACTACATATTTTCTATATTCTGGGAATACTTAGTAGACTCCTTTGAAATCGACATAGCAAATACAGTTTCTGCAGCTCCATACGACTACAGATTTTATTTAACCTTTATCAAAATAACCAAACTTGGAAAATAAACAGGTATTCTACCATAAATTTTGCAATCATTATTTCACAGTTCTTACTTGTTGCACAATAAAGATGCATAGTAACGGAGAATGCTGCAAGCCATTACGAGATGAAAATTGATGTTTATTGGGAAAGCTCACTTCTAACAATGCCAAATCTTCATCCACATCACATCACCATTTATTATGCTGCAGCAAATGAGATAGGCATAGTACTGGTCAGGTGAGAGACTGTCTAAAGTTTCATTTAATCTAGTAAAAAATAGTCCATTAACAATGGATGAATTAAATGTTCACCCATCTTCCCATTCAGACACTTCCACTTAGTTTCGAGCCAATTGATCCTGCAAACTTATCGCGCGGATCTTTCGTATGTCATCACACTTTCCAACGAAAACATAACTCTCATCGGTAGCTCATTTTAGAATCAGAAGCACAGAGTCATCGTTGTAAATGGTTTTCACCCCAAGCATAGAAACATCTCTAAATATCGTTATGAATCATTTACTATGCACCATCAGTTAATTCACATCTTGTTCCATCTCCTTGCTACGCAGAATAATCTATTGTTCCAATTCCGTTACCACATAACTCCTCTGTATAAGAGTTCCATGGCATGAATATCAATTCCCAGTTTCCCTCTCTGGAAAATTCTCAAAGATATGAAGTCGTCTGAAAAAATGAGTAACTTGTTAATTAACAAATTAAGTTGCAAAGTTGGGGAATTGCATTCACAGAAACTATTTTAACTAAATAACCATACTATTGTAAATTAAGCAATGTTAACAATGGTCTAAGAAATATATAAATTTTTTATTTACCGTGTCCTCGCCACGTGCGCGAGTACATCGTAAGCATGGTCTTCCAGTTTTTGTATTGACGATGTAAGTGCCATTGCAACTTTCAGAAGTTTGTGAAGAGTTCCAATCGTCTTCTTCCATCGATAACACAATGCACAGGTTATGAGTTACTCCAACCACTTTTTTCTCTTCTGTTCAATGCTGGTCTTTTCTCTAATTTTTATTTTACTGTTACCTCTATCCTTTAACTTATATCTGAAAGTCTTTGGTTTGTTAGTAGCAAATCAAATTATTTTGACGAAAAATATGTTTAGTGAGTAAATGCTAAGTAATCAGCTATTATTAGTTTTTAAAATGTTTTAATTGTATAATGGTTTGTATATGGTAGGGTATCTCCAAAATATGGTACTTTACTTATCCAACCCACATTCTGCACTTTACTACATCTGTATTAGCCGAAAGTCCACTAATTACATAGAAGAAGCGATGCAGTACACCCTATCACTTATTCGATACCTGAAACAAAGAATTTATAGTTAGATTAATGACTTGAAATGTGTACTATTAGCTTACACAATAGGTAGATTTAACTTTAAGAAAATTTACTGATATCATAGATTGCATTACCTGTCACAATCAGCTTCGGCTAATGGCTAGTAAGTCCCCTCTGTTTTTTTGTCACGATAAGAGTCTTAGACACTCTGCAATAAATCAGGATCAAAATCACATTGTTTGAAGGATGTTGCAAGCAGTTGCAACATAGGACTGGAATTGTTTTTTCCTCAGATGTGATATCCTGAAGAATGGGCTTTCTTGATCAGTTTCTGGTAGGGACCGACCAACAACTTGGTTTTGATTCTAAGTAATCAGTTTTTTTTTTTTTTTTTTTTTTTTTTGATTTCTTTTGCACTTTCAATTTAATAAATTCTTTTCTTGAAATTTAATTTCAAGAAGTTGTTAAAGTAAATCTGGTTTTGATACAGTAGCCCCTTCTAAACAGTTCTTTGATCCTGCCAAAAAAAAAGCTCCTAAATTCATTTCTAGATCTCCTTATTAAAGATTTGAAAAATGGCATTATATGAGAAAGCATTAGCAAAATATTGATAACCATTGCTTAATAAGACTAATTACAAATAGTCAAATGAGAAAACACACATTATGAGAAGTTATTTAAATATAGAAGACACCAACCTAGTACAATGGAAAAACTATTTTCCTTCTCCAATTAAACGAGTAATTTTTCCATAGCAATAAGTTAATAAAATAAAAATAGGTAAAGGTATATTTCCATTTAACATACTCAGTTAGTCCCACCTCATAAAACTATGATCATAAAACATTTTATTTAGCTAATATTTTTCTTTCCGCAGCTGCTGAATTTTAAGTCAATTTGGAATATAATCCAATTATATATATTAATTTCTATTATAAGGAACTTTGGAAACGTCCAATTTGAACTATTTTGCCTCGTTCTGTTTTTCCTTTATTCCATTCATCTCAGATGAATTGGACAAACTTTTTAGTGAGTAATTAATTTAATCTCATTTGAATAGCAATTTGTCAGATGTGGGTAAACATTGATACTTTAATCCAAAATTATAAAAGCTCTCACTAGACGTTCTCTATTGCAACATTTCTGTATTCTAAATAGCTCTTTGAAGAAAAAAACCTTTCCAATACTCGTGCTTTTAAGTTGCTTTATATGGGGTGGAAATTTTTTGGAATAGTTCAAGCCTATCAGAATACAGTTTCCCGAGAAATCTTTAGTACGTTACTTGTATTAATAAAAATATTAACTATTAATAATAAGGGGACTTTAAAAAATAAGAAAACTGATATTAAAGTTGTCAAATTTTGATGCATTTAAAACAATTCAATTTTTTTAATTTTCATAAAATTAAGTTTTTTTTGGAAATACAAGAAAAAGACTATTAGCTTCACAAGAAAAAGTTATACATACATTGGGTTTAAAAAATATAAATTTGACATCTATTGTAATAAAACGAATTCTAATCAGATGAATAGTTAAAAAGTTATGTGGAAGAAATTATTTGATATGTATAAAAATACTAGATTTTAAACACTTGTGAACTTAAGGTCAAGTAGGACGAATATAAATGGATAACCCACTCTGTTTTTTTTGTCATAAATGTGCTTTTACATCAAAAGCCAGGCACTAGACCTGACTTTCGTTTCAAAATTTTCAGCCCACCTTAATATAATAATTAATATATAGTAATATATTATATAATATTATTACTATACTACTACATTTATATATTATTTAGTATATATATATATATATATATATATATATATATATATATATAAATATATATATTTTATTATATAGTATATATATATATAATACAATATATTATATATAATATATACTATTTATTATATATATATATATATATATTATATATAATATATATATATATATATATATATATAATATATATAATATATAGTATATACTGGCTGTATGTAAAGAAAATTTAACGTAATGTCCCTTAGATTATAATATAATATGATGTATATATATATATATATATAATATCTAGTATATAATATAATATATGATATATTATTATTATTAATATATTATATATATGATATATAATATATGTAATTATAAGTATATATATATATAAATAAATATATATATATATTATATGTATAATACTATCATATTATAATATATTATATATATAATACTATATATATATATATATATAGTATAATAGTATTTATTGCATAGCGTATATATTACTATATTCATATATAATTATAATAGTATATATAGTATATATATATAATATATTATATATATTATATTATGAAGGTATATATCTATAGCTATATATATGATCAGTATATATAATACTATATTATATATATATATATAGTATATGTACAGTTCGATAAAAAAGAATTAAATAATGTAAACATTAATAAGAAATTTTTTGAAAAAATAAAAATAAATGAAATCATTATCATAGAAAATTTTTTTTAATTTTTGAGTCTATTAAAAAAAATTGATTGATAATCGTTGCTCCCTTTACATGTGCAGCATATGATTCTTCTAAAGTTGTTTTGGAACAAACCTGTAAGGGAATTGAATATAAAATAGTGTTTTGAGCCTTCAAGTAAGAGAAATATTTTTTTTTGAGTTCACAATTTTTGAGTGGTGTAATGCTAAAATCCTTAGCAATGTAAAAATAATAAATTTCCTGATATAATTTTTACAAAATTAGCAAAATGTTGAATAGAAATCGATGGAATAGATTAACTGTTACAAAGACTAGTATAAATATGGATCCACGATTGCGAAGTTTCATCTCTAACGGTTTTGAAAAAGATCATCAAGAAATAAATTTATTGCTCCTAAATTCTTTCATTTTAATTGATTCTTCCAAGAGGCATTTAATCATATTCTTCCTTACTCAGAAAGTCAGAAGTTCTGTTGAAACTTCCAAAATGTTTGAAAATCTTTCGTTGATGTTCGCTTGATCCATTCAAGCTCTTCTTAAGCTTCAACAATGCTTAAAAAATTTCATTAAGATAGTGAATAATCCATCGAAATTTTCCACCAACCTTGATTTTGCCCATGGTCACGATGAGAGCCTATTGTCCATTCTGGATGTCTCTTAAAAATCTATTTCCTATTTTTTTATATTAAAATAGTAGTAGCATATAGTTGCATTCGATGTGCCATAAAGTTTCTAATATATTGTGCTTCACATGGATGTGAACAGCAATGAACATCTAATGCCGCTGGATATTTACGACAGTTTAAACACCTCTAAGACATTTCTTCATTGCTTTTACACCATCATCTCGTTGTCCAATCAGAAAGTCATTATTTATATCAAAGTTCGTAGTGTTACCTCCGATAGAGATAAGGAAACAAAAAACCATTTAGAAGCCATATGGGTCATATAAATATTTGTATAATAACACAATATTGGTGTCCTTATATATGTTATCAAACCCGTAGATCTCGAATTCGAGGGTTTCAGTGCATAGAAAAGGAAGGATGAAATTTGGAGAGTACATAGAAGAAGTAGAAAGGAGTTGGCATCGGAGAAGGGTTCGAGGTCTCACCAGACACCGGTGCTAGCTCCGCGGTGCGTTGCCGAGTTAGTAAACATACGTATAATAATTCAATGATGGTGTTCTTATACGGGTGATTCAAAATTATGGTAAAAATTTTTGGTAACTGATAAGAAATGCAAAAAATAAATGGTAAGAGTTCCCATGATAAAGAAGGTATAGAACCGTAATGTGCTAGTTTTCCAGTGCCTGGTGTCCTGTAATGTTGTTGTTTTACTTAAATTAGTTATTAATGCTCGAAACCAAGTAAGTTACAAGCTCTAAATTTAAAAATGGCAGACGTTAAAAGTATTTGAGGAACGAATAACTCATTTTGAATAGGAGGTGTAGATAAACATATTATTATTGTATGATAGGCTTAATTTTGTACAACATATAACATACTGTGTTCTAAGACCTCCGCTGTTCCCTTAGCACGCGTCCAGGCGTCTTCTCATCGATGTCGAACCCGTTCCATATCGATGTGCTAGGAGTTCTGTTTGATCGCTTTTCAATAGTCCGTTCTAATCCTTAATCGTACGTATTTCTTCAAGCGTGTCCGATTGGAGAAGAGTAATACTAAAAGGTATTTAAACTTCCAGGGTAATAATATCAAAGGATTTAGGTCATGGGTGACCTTGCTGGGCCACGGACTTGCCACTTCGCCTATCCTGACTGCGAAGGTCTCATCAGTGTTCACGGACTGCAATTCCACTAAAGTTGGCAGAGAACCCAGCATGCAACAAACACACATGTTTTGGAGCAATCTGAAGAGGTAAGAGAACACACACACACAGTCAATGACGTTACTTGTAATGCGTGAACAACAAACAGTATCTGCGTGCCATTTATAATTGTATTACAATTTTGTTGTTTTGAATTCAAGCAATGTGCGCTGAAATGTTTAATGAGGAGAGCTTTTTTGGAAGGAGTTTTTATTATTTAAATGAGTAGATAAAAAATTACTAAATTTACATTATCCTTATTTAAGGTGATAATTTCATAATATGTTATACGACCATTTGAATCTGTCGTACTAACAATAGAGTGTATTCAAATTTAAGTAGATTATGCCATTAAACCTGGGAGAAAGCTCGAACATAAGTTCATGATCATGTAAAATTCCTGCCGCAATGTTTACTGAAAACTGATATCCTGTGAACTGATTCTGTGTTAATGGGTTGAGGATTCTCGTCTGCCCAAATGGTTTCGTTATGAACGTTAACGATTGCTGTTCTTGTAAACTGAGCCTCGTCTGTAAAATAAAACCTTCGTTAAAATATTTGGGGTCAAATCTTTTGTTCAAAACCATTGGACAAGGATAACAACACAGGGTATGTCAACGTGCAATGAGAGTATCACCTGAGGACGTGATACGGGTAGTTACAGTTGTTCGTGGTAGGTAACCTCCAAATACTAGATGTTGGTTCGAATTAAACTGTAGTGAAAATTCTCGCGTGCTCTTTTTTAGGATGCTCAGATTCATTAAAAACTATTCTTCTAAATCAAACGTGTCCTAGTAAATTGGGGGTTGCTCTCATTAGTGGTCTCTGGCTGCAAATACCGCTGTTCAGACAGGTCGTTGATGAATAGTGCAAAAAAAACCTTGCTCTTTGACAAGGTTCGGTTATCGAAGGGTATTTTTCTTCTTTGGTGACAAGGAAGCGTCTTGCTGCAGAACTATTGCAGCGTGCCATCTCATCATAAGATGCATGTCAGCTAGTTCAGTAGTATAGAATTCACGTGGTAATATATCGATTCCAGACTGTCATAACGAAAAACACGAGAACACACTCACACAGTCAATGGGAGTTACTGTTGTAATTGCGTAACACAAACAGACTGTGTCATTTATTGTATGATCAGTATGTTGGTTGTTTGAATCAAGCGAATGTGCTCCGAAACCCATGTTAAGGGATTAAGAGAATCTCTTATGTGGAAAAGTTGTTATTATTTAACAATTGAGAGATTTTTCCAGTGGGCTCAAAATTTACATTATACCTATTACGTGAATATTATTAAGTGTTATGAGGAAGAGATGCGAGTCTTAGCAACAAATAGATGTTTTGGCAAAATCAACTATTTAAATAATCACCCCAACTAATTATGTATTAAGAATTCAATTACATTTATTAACTGCCGCCATTTTTAAATTTAAAAGTAAATTTTAACACTTCTTTTTTGTCGCATTAGCATACGTAAATGCATGACAGTACTGTAACTCACTCAAATTAGTTTTGAAACCTACTTATGGTTTCGTATATACAAAATACTTAGATAAAAGCAACATACAAGACGACGTGCCAGACCGGAAAGTACTAAGCAGCATACTATCATACCTTGTATAGGGAACAGTGTTACCTTTTAATTTTTGCATTTCTTATCGAGTTACTAAAGTATATTGTTACCCCATAATTTTTCGAGACTCAGCCTGTAGTTATTGTTACTTGGAACCGAGATCTTGCTGACCGGTGCGAGCGTTATCAGATAACCTATTCAAAGGGTGTCTTGAGGACCATTTTTCTCTGGCGATGGTCCCGCTTCAGCGCGAACCTGCATGAATTCCGTGCGCGTTGCACAGCTGGTGACGTTTGCGTGTGCGTTGTGCGTGCGTGGCGTTGGTGGCCGTGTGGCGTGTTCGTGTGCGTTGTGGCTGTGCATGTCGTGGGCGTGTGCGTGTCGTGGCGTGCCCGCAGGCTCGATCCGACGCGAAACCGAGGCGTGTGCGATATTTACGCTCAAACGAATTATAACTTGTTCTGTTTTCTAAACATATTTTAATTTTCTTTCAATAAAATTTAAAATTTTCAATATTTGTATGTGAACTTTTATATTTTCTTTTAATTTTATCAAATTTTTAGTCTTTTTACGTTTGGTTTTATATATATATATCGTTTACACGAACGCCAATGGAAAGCAATTAACTGCTAATATAAATTCAGTAAATCAAAACCACCCACCCCACCACCCCGCCACTCTATTGGCCATCGCATTCTATGATTCAAGTCATATTTCGAGTAACTTTTTCTTTAGTGTAAACATAACAAAAATAAGTTCTTTGAAAAAAAAATAAGTTTTTAAAGCATTTATAACACAAGTGCAAACTACATAATCATTGACATATAAATTTTTAACAATAAATATAATTATGACGTAATTTGTAAGAAATATTTCGAAAAACATAATGATGAAAAATTTGCAGAGGAGGACAAAGTAAATGAGAATCTAAACTGATTAGATTGTACAGTAAATACATAGGTCTTAACATATGTGAATATATTTATTTTAAAAAAGGTACATAATATGATTACTAAACATTAAATCTAAAAATAGAGAATCAAGGAAAAATACAATATTATTTTTATTCTTACACACGGTTATCCAGTGTCCATTATTCGAAACATGCTGGGAGAAAAAGTGTTTGAAGGTATTTGTAATATAAATCTGTTTGGGAATTATCTCCTGAGTAAATTACAGTTTAAGTTTACGCCTAAAAATCTTCTTTCTTTCTGTAAAATCTATTTAAATATTTCTTCTTCATTGTCATCTTTAATAATTCACGATATATTCGTACTCTGGGTCAATCTTCGATGATTTAAGATGTTCCATATACAGCCAGAACTAGATTAGGGATTTCTCAATACTTTTGTCTCTATATATTTGATGATCTTCAATCCTATATTGTTTTTCCTTTCTTATGGATAATTTTAGGACAAGTCGTTACATTATGCTGATATAGTTTCATTCTAGTTGAGATTCTTTTACTGCTTATATAAATTACTGTTTTCAAGCAGAAGGTCTTGAGATCGACACCGGTTCCCTTATTACCCCGGTGCCAAGACGATGCAGTATTGGCAATTTAAATCGTACAAAAGGGTTCGCGAACATGGAAGAAATGTGATCCTTGTCGGTATTCATTCTCATAAATCACAAACGTAGCGTTTGAACCATTCCACTGTGTAGGGAGACTGAATACCTAAAACGAATGGGTAAACTTAATATGCAGACGTTCCCATATGTTTTCCAGAATAGAGCTTCATGTGTCTACATTTCTATTGTTATTTCTGAGTAAAGCTACCATTAACGATATTAGGTATATTAATACTTGACGATAATCCCTTGGTAAAGTTAAAAAATTTTTAGTCTCAATTCTCTGATCTGGATATTTTGCTTGTAATCCGTTAAAAGAGGATTTCTCCGAATTTTCCATATGGCTTAACTGGGCAGATAATTAGCACTTAACGCTCATTAAAATAAGCATACATTAATTTGGAAAATAGTTTGGTGTTAAAATTTGCTGCGGCCTGGTTTTGAACATTAAGAGCCGATTGAGGAATAAAACCTAGTTAACGCTGATACAGTACTGATTTTCCACTAATGCATAGAATTCAGTCTTCCTTGTGAAAACTTATCCCCGTTTACACGACGTAATATTCGTACTAGTTATTTTAGATTAACGGCGTTGGGTCCCATATGTTTTTCCTACATCTTTTAAATTGTAATATCCACATGATTGCAGGTGAGACTGTTTAGCATTATCTGAATAATTTAATAAAGTCTTAATATAACTTTCTGTAAGGTAACTTGCAGCGATGCCGCTCTCGAGGTTTCTGCTCAATTTAAAAATACGAGCGGATTCTAAAGTTTAGTTTAATTCCATAGTCTACGTATATGAAAGCGACTAAATGTTCATGTCTAGTGTACAACTTAGATGTTACAGTTGTACCGTGAAGATCTGAACAATCTATCATTTACCTAACTTAGCCTTCAAATATAAAAATACATTCGATGGGTCAAGATACTGGTCTGAAGTGCCTGGTATATTGAATTCAAGAGGTACATCCGTATTTGCGATTGCTTGAATTGGGTTACTACTAATAAAATTGGATTCACTTACACTGATCTGTGTGGGATTCAAGGAAAAGAGATCCAATTCACTCTTACAATAGTCTGGGCTAGAGGGGTGGAGGAAATGCATCTTGCAGGTACAACCGCTCGAAGTATAATGAGGAGAGATATGTTTAAGCGTTTCTTATATACGAAATAGCTGCGAGATATTATTATTCCTTTAAAAGTTACCACTTATCACCACTCTTAAATATCGAATACATCAATACATTTTTTCTTTAGCGAATCTTTCATATTCCTCTTTACAGGTTTTTTATGACGACCTACACCTTAACTAATCATTTTGCGTTGTATTTTTCATTTAACATCGTCTAACATTTCATCTGAAACATCGGTTAATCGACGTTTCACAGCTGTACGAGGGTCAACACCCCCCATAATATCCTGTATGGTATGTATCCTGATCCTCGCGGCTTTTAAGCGATGTTTTTACCTCCTGATTTAAACAATGGTATAGCACGACGGAACAACGAAGGAAAAAATCTACCTAACCCGTACCCTCTCTGCATTCTTCATCCTTTAAAGACTCTTTCCCTTACCATTATTATTTAACGGAGCTTCTTTCTTATGTGTACTTTACACACTGCTCTCCCAACTGTAAATGGATATGGATTGCCTTCAACGTCTCTTATATAAATACGAATTGAACTCAGATAGGTCTTACTCAGTGTCAAGTAGGGAACATTAGGAAATGTTATAACTTTACAATCTTTAGAATTCCCTGCATATTGATGATCGATAATATCTGTATAAACATAGGTGATTCCTGGATCTTATAACATCTCATCAGGATCACATACGAAATGTAATAAATTAGCAAAAGTTGCTTTTGAAGACGCTATATATTCCTAAATAGTTGGCATGTAATGAAATAGAAGGCATATAAAATTTTTCGAGACGTGGTTATGGTTTACCTCATCTTCTGAAGGATTATCTGTAAGACAAACACACTTACGCCACCATACATAGGGTTGAAAATAAAACGTGTTTAAATCGTGTAAATTTACAATACGCCAAGATCTTAAAGACACGAGCTCCAATACCTCACATTTGGTTTATTAATACGAAATATCAGGTCTTGACATATTCGACTTACTATGAATTTGTAATTAAAGTATCTAAGTATGTCCAAGAGAGACTTGTGTAACCCTCGCTTTATAGTAAACCTTTCAATGTAATATTCGATACCATTACGTCTCTGTATTTGTAAAGTGTCACAGTGTTACACAATTTCAAAGTGGTTTTTACAAATTCAATGCTTCTATAAATCATGAATGCCGCCCTGGTTCCGGTTACATTCTCTATATTGGCATCGAGAATTATTCACTTAACCCGGTGACAAACATTTCTCGTTCGAGAGTTATAGGGTTCAATATTTCTGTATTAAAGTCAGATATTTTATTTTCAGGATGTAGATTCATAAAAGCCGAGGAAGGTAGCGTTAATTAAATAGAAATGGTCTTCACTAGTCATGATTATTGTTTCTCAATTTCACCTTCACTTTTTTACTAATTAAACTTTTTTGTATACTACTGGAGCTTATTTCATATATGTACTTTACACACTGCAGTCCCCACTGTGAATGGATAAGGCTTCCCTTCGACATCTCTTATATACACCCTTATGGTTCTAAATTAGACATCATTCAACGGCATATAGTGCACACTAGGAAAACTTATTACTCTGTTATCTTTAGGAAAATGTACCACCCTTAGTAACTGGGCTTTTGTATTTCCAACATACTGGGGTTCTACAATATTTGATAATTCAGCTCCCTGGGTATTTAACATCTTTGAAGGATCGCAAACAAAATGTAAGGAATCATCGGTGTCACATTTTGCTGCATACCGATCTATATACTCTTCCATCGTAGGAATATAATGTATTAATTCATTTAGAGACGATGTGATATCGTTAATTCTCAATATTGTGTCATCACGTAAGTAGTTAGATTTACGAAACCAATCTGAAGTATGGAAAATAAATAAACTTTTATCTTTCAAGTTTACTCGAGCTTGGGACTTTAAAGTGAATAACATGTTGTCTTCGTTGACAGCTTTATTAACTAGAAATACTAAATCTTTACATATCCGGCTTGATCCAAATTTTTGTTTAAGCTATGAACACATCAGTAGAGCATTTATAGAAAGTCCACGATTTATTAAAATTAGCCTTTCAAAGAAATAATTTTTATCAGCAGGCTTGATGAAATGTCTATATCATCTGTGTTGTTAATTTTTAATGTGTTTTTAACACTCTCAACATTTCTAAATATTACAAACGCTGTATGCAAATCTGGCATATTATCAATATGTGCATCCAATATCATTTCACATAAACTTACTTCATACATTTCGCGTTCAAGATTTAAGGGGTTCAATAATTCTTTAGTAAAGTCTGATATTTTATTTTCAGGATGTAGGTCCATAGAAGCCGATGAAGGTAACGTTAAATAGAAATGATCATCACTTTCCATGTTCACAAAGTAAACAGATTAATGTTACTTAATTTCACTAGCATTTATATAACTATTAAAACTTTGAACATCTTATTCATGACAAGATACTGTTATATTTTTACATTTTCCTTTAGACCCTAATATTTTTTCTATTTTATATTCATGACTCTTAGGGTCAAACTGTATTTTCTGTATTTTCTGTTTATAGAACCCGCCTTTTATTTTTTCATCATCTAAATCCTCAAGATAGTATAATTTTAACCCGTCTCTCAGGAATTCTCTGATGGTATCTACTTTAAAAACCTCTCTTGACCATCCAACTTCGTACCCCTTTCTGAAATTTTCATCTGACCTAGACACTCTCACATAATCTCCTACTTTAGCACCAGTGTTATCTTTTATTTTGCATGCTGTGCTACTCGGTACAGAAGATTTTGTCTTCACCATCTCTACAGGGGTATTCTTAAGTGTTCTATGATAAGACCTATTATTATAGGAGTAACCCAAGTCTTGCAGTATATCGATATATTTAAATGTATTCATTTTCGTAAAATACCTATGTATTCTTTCTTTTATAGTTCTTGGTACTCTTTAAACTGTTGCTGCTTTATTAACTGAGAATGTGTTGTAGTACCCTATATCAGTGGTCTCCAAAGTAGGGTTCTCTCAATGTTCGTCGTGTCTTTTATTATATATTATATTATATTATATTATATTATATTATATTATATTATATTATATTATATTATATTATATAATATATTATATTATATTATATTATATATATTATTATATTATATACATATTATATTATATTATAATATATTATATTATATTATTATGTATCTTATATTATATTATGTTATATTATATATTAAATTATATTATATTATGCCTATAGGCTATAGGGGGTACAACTTATAATTATTTTCGTCTTAGGGGTACGCGATCAAAAAAGTTTGGAGACCGCTGCCCTATATCATACTCTGTAACTATTTCTTGAAACTCTTTACCTAAAAATTCTGAACCTTTATCTGTCCAACATCAATTGAGGATATCTGCCATCTTCATTTATAATTTCTCTTACAGCTGCAGCAACAGTTTTTGACTTTTTATCTTTTAAAGTCTTTAACTACAAGTACCGGGAATATACGTCTATCACAAAAAAAAATATATTGATACCCTTTATTGTAAGATTTATATTTTATCATTTCAGTCAAGTCTAGCTACCAAACGTTATCTAAGTGGAGCTATGGTTTTCCGCGTTGGGAATTTTTTTCCGTATAAGTTTATGCAGGGTAAAAGCATTCTCACCTTTTAAATATTTTTTCAATTCTTTTATATTAATATGAGGAAACTTTGAAGCGAATCTTGAAAATCCTCCATAACCGTAAGGCTGTTTCACATCAAAGTAATATTTATCGACCGTCTCCTTAGCCTCCATAACTCACAATGACATTAACAATAAAAAACATATTAATATATACTGAAAGGTGATATAAAAACAGAATGTTTGTATAAAACATTTTATTTTCAATTACAAAATAACATTAAAACCTTATGTATATATGAACTATTTTTATATTACAAACAATACAACCTAAAAACATCGCAAATGTATACAGAGAGATAACATAGTTTATATGAAATATGAATATAAAGTATAGGATGTGTGTTTACATGAATTATTTTAAATTACAAACAATACAACCTATAAAAAGTAAAATAAATAA